>JABSMS010013706.1:0-12732 GCA_018902275.1 Aleiodes sp. PSUC_FEM 10030003
AACCACAGACCCTTCATTCTCCCTAAAAAATATGGAAACCAACTATTTTAATTTCTAAATTTATTAATGTTTTCATAAAAAAAGGAAATGATGAATTCGTCGAAAAACTTATTGCACCTTCCTCCTCATTATAATTCATACTTCCTGAATGAGTTCAATCTACATAAATTCGTCTGCGACACAAGATACCGGAAGTGATAAACTCTCATTGACTGAGCCTTGAATCTTCATTATAATTCAAAATATCTCAAGTTCCTCGTTAACCACAACAACTTGGCAGATTTTAATCTTCTCAAAGTTGACATTAGTCACTGTAAATAAATCTCAACCGTGATAATTCGAAGTTCATTCAGAGACAGCGGTTCACTGAGAACAAAGAAAGTTGAGAAAGTGAAAAGAAAGCAAAATTAAAATGGAAAAATCCCCGCTTTTCCGCACCTTCGAGGGACTGACAATTGGAAAAAAGAAGGAGAAAGGAAAAAAAATTGTGAAGAGGATCAAACGAGTGTGAAAGACATTGAGCTCAATGTTCTGAGTCACACCAAAGGCTGAATTGCGGATCCAAGTGACTTGTGTTTCATTCACCCTCTCTTACTTTTGTACTGTAGTAAAATGAAGAAAAAACAGTGGCCAGGCCTTTCTCGACAAACGGTTTATCTCGGGCAATTTAGACCAGTCACGCAAATGAATTTTACACCTCGGTGAATGCCACCCACTGGAATTTTTTAAGGATTTTTTTTCGCGAGAAATTAAGAAAATTGTGGAAGCGGTCTACCCACATCATTTCAGACGAATTCATTATTTTTTATTTTTGGTCTTGAAGTGCAAATGAATTTCGGCCGTGAATAAATTTTTCGGGAGACCAAGGAATTATTGGAGATTTTTTAAATTATTTTTTCAAGATTGTTCAATTGATTTGTGCCATTTTTTAAAAATATCTCGGAATCTGAGAGAGATAGAATTTTTTTTTGGGGAACCTTTAAAGGCTTTTTTTGGAGAAAATTCCGACCTACAAGAAATGTTACATAAAGATTTATTCATCTATTTTAGTTTTCGAGATATTTTCAATAAACTGTTTCGAAAATGAAATTGATCTTGAGCTTTCTGTCATTTTATTGAGAATAACTCGGAATCTGAGGGAGATAGAGAACTTTTTGTAAGAACCTTTTTTGTAGCTCTTTTTTTGCTCTACGTTCTTGCCAAAAAAATTCTAACTCTTTTCCTTTACGAGATATTTCGAAAAAACTGAATTTGCACAAAAATTTATTCTTCACTCAAAATCAGTTCTTGAAGAATATCTCGAAATGTAAACAAGATAAAGAAATTTTAATAAAAATCCTTTCGTTGCTCGCCATCCGCTCTACAAAAAAGGTTCTAACCAAAATTTCTCTATCCCTCTTCGTTATCGAGGAATTTCCAGAGAACCAAACCAGTTCATTCTCCAAATTATTCAAGACTCCCTTATCAACAAAGAATTTCGGTCAAGAAAACGTAGATAACCCGGAGGAAAACTTTGTGAACTCTGAACCACTTGAATCTTTCAATGGTAAACTCAGCCGGATGCAGTCTGCATATTTCAAAAGGCGTAGCATTCATCCTCAGAGCTCTGAATATCTTTTCTTTTCATCATTTTTTCCACCCGCTGGCTTCTCGCATTCTCAAAAAAAGAAAAAGGTCGTGTGTGAATAAAAAAAATCAAGCTCCAGACGATGAAAAAAACGATTTTCTTCACACTCCCCGTTTGCACGCTTCCACAAAATATTCGTAGAATATTTCATGAATTGAATGAAATTCAGAAATTAAAGAATCAGGAAAAAAATTGATAAAAAATTGAGAAAGTTTGATTGGAACATTTTTTTTTCGAAACGTTCAATTTTTTGACGTTTAAATAATTCAAATTCTCCGTGAATTTAATATGAAGAAGTCAAACCTACTGAGGAATACGCGACTCATTAAAATTCAATGCTTTATTGATTAAACATTGAATTAATAAATCAAGCAGCGATGCTGAAATTTAATTTTTGTTAAATATCGTGGAATCTATGAGAGATAGAAAATTTTTCGCAGGGATCTTTTTTGTCGAAAAAAATTGGAGCTACAAAAAAGGTCTTTATAAGAAAATTTCTATCTCCCACAGATTCCGAGTTATTTTCTAAAAACTGAAGAAGCAAATTTTCCATACTTTTTTCAAATCATATATTAATCATTAAATGCTCCACGCTCAAATAATTACAATGGCTTTTAAATTAGCTACGCAGACATCAGAAAAGCTAATCAACATGAGACTAATTGAAATCCAATACGCGCACGTCTCATACATTTTATTGCTCTCATTACGCTCGATATAATACGTGCTCCTTCCTCTCTCGTTCTTGCCATTATTCTTGATGGGATATTTGTGTTTGTTTGTTCGTGGCAGACTATTGACCCGGGGATGTATCGTCATCGAGATGGAAACGTCAATCATATTAACATTTTTATTTTTATTCGTGATTAATTTTATCCTCAATTCCCCATTATTCTCACTACAAATTAATGCGACTTGAATTACAATTGGAAGATAATAAAATTTTCAAAAAATTGAAATTAATAAAATTATGAAAAAAATTCAATTCCATTGAAAAAATTGGAAAATATACGCTGGAAAATTCTGTGATACAATCGATTCGGGATCAACAGTTTTCGAGTTATTTCGTCGCCATAGAATCAAAAGGGCGTGTCATTTTTTAAAAATCTACAAAAATTGAACGTACACTCATTTTTTCATAAGAATGCTAGCTTACGCCCTTTTTTATTCAGCAAGAAGAAATGTTAATTAGGTAATTATTCACTAAAAATTGATGCGACTTGAATTAAAATTTGAGGATAATAAAATTATTGAAAAATGGAATTTAATAAAATTATGAAAATTTAAGTTTCATTAAAAATATTGGAAAATTCGCGCTGGAAAATGTTGTAATGCAATCGATTCTGGACCAATAGTTTTCGAGTTATTTGATAAACGATTTTTCGATCTTTCCAATAAACGCAAGAACAGATTAAAAAACTAATTATTCCATAAACGGGAAAAATTGAAAAAAAAAATTAATTTATTAATTCGATTATTGAAACTATCAAAAAATAAACTCTTCGAATTATCTAACATCTTTCCGTTCATGGGACATCAACAAGAAAAGTTTGTAAACTTTCTTTCTCATCTTCATTAATATGAACGACTTTCAATAACTTTTACCCTCAAATTCCTCTTCGTTTCCACTCTCAATGAACTTATCTACCGAAAAAGTAAACAAATGTTACCACAGGAAACATAAAAAATGACGTGCGTAATTTCCACGTAGTTCGACGAATATTCACAAGTACTTTGACATCGACATTTGGCTCACGGTTACACACAGGTTCTCGGTCGATCAATGGCTAACGTACAAGGACACAAAAATATTTTTAAGACCCTCTTGCCCTCCGTTAAACTCTAATTTGCGTCGTAGAAAGAAATCAATGCCTTTTTTTCTATTAACCATTCAAGGAAGTGAATTGTTCTATTTCCGGAGATTTAACGTTAACATCTATCGCCTGAGTCCCGGGAATTTTGAAATTTCACACTCGAAAGTTTATTCAGCACGATTAATTCTCAATTTATTTGTGAAATTTTAATAATTATGTTGCATCTAATTATCTCGGAAATTAATGAAGCAAACTACACTTTCAATCGTCGCTTTCAATCGGAAATTTCCGTGGCTTTCGAATCAAATAAATTTTAATTCTCCATCTCTTGCGGTTATCAAGTTAATTCACATTATTCGACATTAAATAATTTGATTCTCTCAATTGCAGAGATCAAGATGATAATAAAATTTGTCTCCCTCTTGTACACGTGTATTATACCGGCTTCTGTTCTCGATACTTGATCAGTGCAGTTCGATTATTTTTAGCGTCACGTTAGTACTCGTCGCGTGGGCATAAAACCGGGGCTGACGTCCTAATGACTCTCATTTCACCCGGGTCACAGAAATAAAGAATTTAAAAAAATCACGAAACAAGGAAGAGCAATTAAATCGTTGAATTAAATTTGTGGGAATTGTTTGAGAGTTAACGTAACCTTTTGTTGGGTGTCAAATGGAGATAATTACATCATTTACTATGTGCTGGTCTCAATATGGTGCGTTTTGTGGTGGGAATTGTGTGAGTGGTTGAATGGTCAGACGAGATGAGTCGGATTAACTCTGTAATCGGATTTTGGTGAATATCTGGGAAACGGAGGGAGATAGAGGATTTTTTTTGTCGTTGCGTGTCAAGCCACGGAAATTCGCGCAGAATTAATAATTTTATTTACTTCATTTAAATGTATTTGTTTTCTTTAGTTATTTGAGGGGTTTTCCTGCTTCACTCTTCATAGAACTGAATGAAAATAACCCACGTAAATTATTGATAAATATGAAAAAACATTTAATAAAATGGAAATAAATATTTTTTGAAATAAAAAAAAATATTTGAAAAAATTTACCGAAGGAAGGTCGGGGGTGGTTCATTTTATTCATTATTATATCAATAATAATAATATGGGGAAAATTTTTAATAAAATGGAAATGAAGATTTCTTTTTTTTTATGTCACTATCCAATACATAGTTGTTAATATTACAGTATCTACCAAACGGTAAAGTTAAGTGATAACAGCCCTATACATCGTCGCCGTAGATTCAAAAGGGCGTAAGTGTCATTTTTTAAAAAATTTACAAAAATTGAATCTTCATTCATTTTTTCATAAAAATACTGACTTACGTCTTTTTATTATTTAGCAAGAAAAAATGGCACTTACGCCCTTTTGATTCTACGGCGACGACATAATTATACTTTGCAAAGTATTATATTCATTGATCAAAAATCTAGTGTTGATACATTTAATACAACCTAACCAATTAAAAAAATTAGTAAATCAGTCACACGAAATTAATTTGGCGTGTGACAGTCCTCATTAGATTCTACCTCTTCGAAAGAGGCACCGGCCTTACAACCCGAGTGTAGAAATAGACTCAAAATCTTGTTTGGAAAATGAATTCAGTGTTTTTTTGGGAATATTTCGGGATTTAAAGAGGATAGAAAAACTTTGTTGACAATTTTTTTTGTAGAGAAAAAAAAGATCTACAAAAAAGGTTTTCACAAAAAATTTCTTATCCCCTACGAATTTCCAGAAATAGAAAAAAAAAAGCAGAAAGGAAAAATTTCTCTTCTTGTTTGTGAAACAATTTTAATTTCTTCGAAAAATCTCAAAATTGGGGGAAGATAGCAAAATTTCCATAATAACCTTTTTTTTAGCGAAAAAACGGAGATACAAGAAAGCTGCTTACAAAAAATTTCGCCATCTTCCAATGAAAAAACATTGGAAAAAACTAGAAATGATAAAAACCATTCAATAACGTCATAAAATTATTAATAAATCCCGAATAAAAACCCTTAATTAACCCAATAAATGTCAAACGTCATTGAAAAATCACCTCGATATGTCAGTGAGCGATTCTCTCACCTTCTGTCACGAATAATTTCTCCGTTTTGGTCTACTTAGTTCTCGAATTTAGTGTGTCCCAACATTCGCTCCTAATATAACTTTCATCTTCACGATTTCATGAATTACTCCCACAAAAAGAATTGACTAAAATTCCTCTCAAAAACAATTCTTCACTTTTCTCGCATGAAAAAAAATAGAACCATTGATCTCAATAATTCAATGTCACTGTTCACTGTAATTTCATTAACACGAGAAACCATAAAGGTAGCTGGGTCATACGCGCAAATGTGCCCCACCTGTTCTCATTCAGTTAATAATTCATAATGACACAATCCGTAAGAGTGCAATTATTATGAACGTGTTAAATGTCACATTGACGAAGGTAATTCTCGAGTCAAACAGAATTGCAATAACAAGAAACGTATCTCTAATGGATTACGAAGAACCATAGAAACATAAAGTAGTATCATGATGACGTCATTCAGAGAGTTAACGTCACATAACGGTCGGTCAGGTACACTCTCGAGGTGATTCACACGGTTATTATTACTGTGAAATTTCTTATTCTATTTTTTTCAAACATTTTTCTTTAAAAATTCAGCGTTTTTTTGAAGACTTGGAGAATTATTTCTGCAGTTTTTTGAGAATATCTCGGAAGAGAGCTTTTTTGTAGATTATTAAATTCTGCACAAAAAAGGTTTTGGGATTCATTCTCCTGAACCTGATAGTTTCGGAGATATTTTCAGGTTTATCCGGAAGTGATTTTGAGACTGGAGTACTGATTGAATTTCTTGATTTTATAATTCACGGTTTTTTAATTGATTACTCGATTGAAAAGAATTTTCGATTTTTCTGTCAATAAAGAATATTTTCTCAGAAAAATCAGGTTTTTTTTTGGTTCGTAATTTATTTAAGGGAAAAATTATAAAGAAAGAGTTGAAGTGAGCGATGAAACGCAGTAACGGAGGCGTGACGTATGATTTTACTGGTCAATCGTTCCGGTTGAGTTTTCACGGATCATCGACTTCATCTTCCTCCTCGGAGTCCTTCAATTTCTAACTTAGACTTGTAATCCTTCTTTTAATTCAAATAGGAGAGTGGAGAAATGAGATGACTCATTTTTATATTGATCGACGTTTCCAAGGATATCTCGGAATGCAAGGGAGACAGGGGAATTTCTGTGATGACCTTTTTTGTAGAGGGAAACTAGAGTTACAAAGCAGCATCTCACGAAAAAAAATTATTTCCTTCAGATTCCGAGATATTTTACGAAAACTGAAACTGAAGTGAAATCAAGAAATTCAAATTCACTTTTCCAGTTTTCGTTGAATATCTCGGAAACGATGAGAGATAGAAGAATTATCGGCGGAACCTTTTTTGTAGCTCTTTTTCTCCTCTACAAAAAAGGTTTCTTCCAAAGTTTCCCTATCTCCCATAGATTCCGAAATATTCCCAAAAAACCGAAGCAGAAAAAAATATTTTAATTCGCAAATGACAAAAAAAAAATCACGCCCTCCTCTCGACTCATCAATGAACCGAAAATGATCGCATTTCCGGTGTCGAGATATTTATTTAAGTGAAATGAATTGACAAAAATTCCCGGAAAAATTTCCCTGTCAATTGTCCAACAACTCAAAACTCTGAAACGTGTAATGCAAGTTGAGTATCTCTCAGTAAGATCGGTATGTAGGTTCCTCGTGTTACAAAAATAGCCAACTGATATTTAGTTTTGGGCCCTTACGACTATGGCCTCGGGGAATTACCCTCAGGACACAATCTCAAAAAAATCCAATTAACTGCAGCTCCCCGAGAAACATAAAAACACGAAGATTAAACAAATCTCTGGCAAATAAAAAATTCATTCAACTGAAAATAAAAAATAAGAAACTGAAAGGAGAACAGATAAAATCGTGTGGGTGAAGTGGACATGGACACACGAGGGACTTTCTTCGATTAGTTGGGCAATAAAAGGCCGCCCACTGCCGAAATTTCCACTGAACACGATTGAAAACGATGAGAAGAAAAAAAATCAAAGAGTTTAACAGTTCGTATTATTTTCCTGATTTCTTTCATTGCTAAATTTATTTAATTTTTTATTCAAAAGACAAATGAATGAAAATCAACAGCTCACCTAAATATAGAACAAATTTATACCCTTACCGTGAACTCTGGAGCAAAATTATCCCACTCTCATAAACACCCGTGAAGCGTTTTAACAGAATTTTTCCTCGAAAATTCTGCTCAATCTGTCTCTCTCTTCTTACTTAATTTTCATATAAATTTTCTCTTTCTCCTCTTGTGTCCGGCTCTATTCCTCTCACGTGTTTATTAAAAATTCACAAGTATTTACACAATGATTATAATTAATTAATTGATTAATTAATTCATTCGTGGCTTAGTAAGCCGTGTTAATGACCGGTAAGTCGTTTTTTTATTTTTATTCCACTTCATTTTCGTTTCAAAAAATCTTCTTGCAGAGGAGCGATACGCAACACGACTCGGTCTCTTCCACCATCTTCTATTTACTAATTTTGGATACGAGTGTGTAGTGGGATTGTGGGCGGAGGTGGGTGTAGGGAGGAGTGGGATTGGTACGCGGGAATGTAGGCAGCGCTGACGATCGCTTTTTGAATTCATTCTGGATGGTTTTCGTTGAATTTTTCGGGAGCTGAGGGAGATAACGGAATTTTGGTGATGATCTTCTTTGTAGCTTTGGTTTTCTTCTACAAAAAAGTTGATGTAGATTTACAAATTTAAATTATCAAAAGAAGTTTGTTTTCTGAAATTTTTCGTTTTTCCGAAATATCTTCAAAACTAAGGGAGATAGGATAATTTCTTTAAGAGCCCTTTTTGCAGAGGAAAGTTAGAGCTACAAAAAAGGTTTCGGTGAAAATTTCTCTAACTTCTATAGATTCCGAGATAATCAACAAAAACTGCAAAGGTGAAGCTACACTGTTAAAAACTTTTGTCTAAATTTTTTGTCAAATCTCGGAAATTTTGAAGAATCACGTTCCTACTGGAATTTCAGGGAATCTCGTTATTGAAAATTCAAATTTTCGTGGATATGAAAATTTTCACTATGATTTTTAAAAAATGGTTTTGAGGATAAAGAATTAATGGTTCATAAATTATTTATGAAAAAATATCTCAATATCAAAAAAAGGCAATTTTCAATTTTTTCTATGAATTTTCCTTACAAAGTAAACCATTCAATTTTTTTTTGAGATTTCTAGAATTTTTCAAGGCTCAAAATGGAAAATTAAATTTTGTTTTTTTTATTATTAATTAGGAAAATTAAATTCTAACACTAAAAAATTCAAGTAACAAAATAATCCTGAAATATCGCTAATGATGACTTTAATGTATAGCTACCACCGTTAAAAAAGATTCAAATAAAAAACAATATTGCTGAAGTACTTGGAAATCCTTAAATGTCACGCTTATAAAAATCACCATCAGATTTTCCATGAAATTTCAATTTTTCTCTAACACAGTAGATCATTCCCGGGAAATTCCAGTTTTTCACAAATATCTTCGGTTGTAATCATCATAGAGTGTTATGATTATTCGCAAATTGAGACTTCAGACAATTTACCATCGAGTACGTTCCCATTAAATTCATTTCCAAGCCAAATTTGAGGAAAAATGACAACTCCTCTAATTTTCTCTGCGAGAAAGTTTATTTATTCATTTCCTAACAACAAAAACGTGCTCACTGGCGCTCTCTTCCATTTCTCATCTACATCACTTGTTAAAAAAAAAAGATAATTAAACCCTTCGATTCAATATCTATAAAATGAGGAAGTGACTGTTGCGAGGATCAATTCAACCATGAAGTCATCGAGGAAAAAATCTCAGGCGCACAGTTCAACGGTACTATCCCATCTTTGATCGTTGAAGTTTCCTCAATGACTCCGGGATTTTCGGAGATTATAGTGAGTCTCTTGTGTGCCGAGCAACATTGATAAATTAATGTTCGAAGCTGTCGATCACCAGGACCGCTGTACATTTGCGTTTTAATATAATGACTTTCTCAATGACTCTTCTCTCGCTTTGACTCGATTCATTTCTCTTTGTTTAAAGCTTGAATGAATTCCTCCAATTTTTCTTGGATTTGCCTTACACGTTCTGAAAATAGTGGAGAAATTATGGTTAAACGTGCGAAGAAAATGAGGTAAATAATTTTGAGAAAAATTAGATAAGTTTTCATGCAGTGAAACCTCCGCGGAGGATGTGAAAATATTTAAAATATTTTTTTTTAATTATTCCATTCGAAGGCGCAAAAAATTTTCGATGCAAAACACCTGAAATTTTCGAAAATTTTCAATTTTTTTTAGGAATATCTTCGGTTCTAATCATCACAACGCAAAGAATAAAAAATGAAGTTAACGAAGAAATAATTTTCCATTGATTTAAGTGATTTTTAATTATTTTTTCATCATTTTTGAACAATTCATAGTTTACTTCATAAAAACAATTTCTTTTTTCTTCATAACTCTGTGAAGAATTATAGAAAGTTGCTCAAATTCATCGGAATCGATGACTGAATAAGCTCGTTATTAATTAGAAGGAGATATATTAACAAAAAAAAAGAAAATCCAAAATTCCGAGCTAAAACGATTAAATCCTTCAAAAAAAAAATCAATTCTAACACTCGTTTTTCAGCGGAAATTTCCTGAGTTTTCCAATGAAATCATTGAAAAAATTCTATCCCCGACCGTTTCCTCAGAATATCCATTTCATCCCACTTCCTCCTGCCCTAAGGAAATGATGGATACAGAATAAAAAATTTCATGAATTCCCAAAAATAAATTTTTCTTCATATCTCAAAATGTCTAAAAAATAGATTATTCTTGTTAATAAAATTATCTTCGTCCCGAAAAATTTAAGTTCTAACTCCCTCAAGATATTTCAAAGAAACCTCCTTCACAATTAACTTCACGACTCAAATATTATAAATAGTAAAAAATAACTTACTAAGTTCCTCAGCAAGTTCCACCCTTCTCCCAGTCAGTAACTTCTGCTTAACCTGACTATCCTGACTGTAATCCTCGAGCACCTCTTTAATCTCTTTATCAAGCCTCCTCGCCTCTCTATTCATAATTTGTTGTCTAAGTGCCTTAGAAGTAACCTTAAGCATCTGTTGAATTCTCCAAAACAGCACAACATCACTGCACTCAGTTTCATTCTCATGTCCATTATGATACATGTAAAAAGCTTTTTTACAGTCATAAGCCCTCGTCAAGCTCTGCTGCAGGAAGAATCGCCTATAAACAGGATGCCACGTTGACCTAATAAATTCATTATCAACATCAAGTCCACTTCTCTGAAGATTCTTCCTGACAGTTGTTAACTCATCTTGCGTGAGTGTGGGTGCATGCTTTTTATCAGCGTAAATAATTTTGTCGAGTTCATTCTTAACAGCAGATCTCTTCCATTGCTCCTCAGTCTGGCTTTTCCAGTAAAAAATTCTTTCCTTTCTCCCCGGCCCAAGCATTTCATGAAGTATTTTTTCAGTGCTCTGTAATTTGTCTTTGACTGAATTCTCCAAGAATCTCACAGCCTCGTCCCAGTCCCTCTTGTCATTGACGTTTCTATCCTCCAATGTGTTCAACTGAATTACCCTCAGCATTTGCGACGCCTTCTCCTCCCAGGAGTGTCTCTGCATTGCTTCATTGACAACTGCATTCTTCAAATTATCAAAAATATCGTCGTGATCCTGGCTCTGCTTGGCTCTGCTCATAAAATTTTCAAACTCCTGCTTCAAACACTCCCAGCCACTCTCAACACTCTTAGCTGGCAACTGTTGTTCAGCCCATTGCTTCAATTTAATATCAACAGCCGTATTGAACGTACCAGTATCACCGGTCTGTGCTGCTGGTAAATAAATATTTTCAAAAACATGCATCGATACTTTATCCCAAATTCTCATATTCAATACTTCCTCCCAGTGTCGCGGTGATAATTGCGATAAATTAACAATCTCATCCAATATTTCACCGCGTGCCCTCTCAAATAATTCATCTCTATCTAATTCACGTAACCTTGGAAAATTATTTTTCCATTCAGTCTCAAGGTTGAAGCGCGTTGCTTTGAAAGCATCTGCCTGTTGTTCAACTGTCTCGCGCACCATTTTCCAGAAGCATTCTGATACAGCGAGGCTCAAATTACGCGTTGTAACTTGGCCGGACATGACGACGCCGTCTTTGAAGAGTTTTGAATTTCTAAAAAATTTCTCCTCGTAGTCTTTGATTGTTTGGATACTGTCGTCTGCCCTACCACGACCAGTTACTACTGCGAAGTATCCGAGTGCTTTCATCGGGAATAATTTGCCAGATAATATTTTACGGACTCTGTCGGGATTCGCTAAATTTTCTTCGGCCATGTCAACTTTGGTTAGGACAAATATCGTTCTTTTACCGGTTGGGTCCATTTGTGCTACTAAATCAGTTACGTTGCTCCTTTCAGCATCGACGGAACCGTCTTGGATGCATAAAATTATTGCGTTTGGATTGCTCATGTACTGCTGGGTCATTTGGCGGATCGCATCGCGGGTGTCTTCGGCCATATCAACCGTCACGGTGCTTATTATACCGGGTAAATCGACTAGGACCATTCGCTGGAGGCCTGGACCCTTCACTGTCATTGATATCACGTCTTGGCTGACTGTTTTACCATTTTTAACACTGTTCTTCATTCGGATTTCGACCTCACGTCGGAGATCAGCTAATTCGGATTCTTTTGTCAGGTCGAATTCACGGGAACTGTCTTTGAATTGGGCAATGTGGTATGGTCCTTCGCTGAGGGTCACTTTTACTGGTGCTCGGGTCATCATCTCGCCTCCGCCCCTTTTGAAAAGAAGTGTTATATTAATTAAAGGAATGAAGATTGAGGATATTTTTGAGATTGTGTTCATAAAATTATTTGAAAAATCAGGAAAATCTTTAGGGCATTTAGGAAGTTATTAAGGGAAAAAATTGATAAGTGGAAATTTCTGAAACTGATTTTCAGAAAATGACCTATAAAAATTGAAGAATCGATAAAAAAATTTTGAACTACGTAAATCGATGGGACATGAGCGGACCTTTCAGCTGGTTTTTGAGTTTTAGCGCTATGACCAATACAACCGGCGTTTTTCCCAGAAAAGTGAATTTTTTCCATTCTCGGAAGGGGGACCCTTTCAAGTCTTGACCGAAAACTCGAATTTTCAAAGAAATAAAAAAATTTAATT
>JABSMS010013717.1:0-12726 GCA_018902275.1 Aleiodes sp. PSUC_FEM 10030003
ATGGTACCATTGAGAAGCGCGGGAAATTTCAGGTGGAAAATGATATAATACAATAGACCTTTTCATTTCGAGTTATTAAGAAAATAATTTTTTTTTTCACAACCTGACATAAAAATTCTGTGATAAGTCATGGAAAAAAATCATTTATCCAGTTGATCAAAGGGAATCTACCTGAGACTCCTCTAAATATGTTACTCGTACGTTAATTCTCGAAAAGTATCCGAAGATTCGAGGAAAATCCTAGGGAGATTAACATGGGCAAAAGCTGTCCGAAAGTTGAAATAAAAAAGTCTATTGACTAACCAAATCATTTTTTAATTATTGACCAAAATAAAGACTCACCTGAAATTTTTTTTTCAGTATGTCGTAGGTTTTTTTTCTGTGATAGGGTTCTTCTCAGTTGACTTTTCCCTATTCCAAAACTTCCCAGCACACTTCCGTTACACTGGTCTCGCGAGTCCCCGAAAAAGCACTTGGATATATGTAAAAACTGAAGGGCCGGAAGTATGTACATAGCTTTTTAGTCATAACATGTAAATACCTGTTACTCTATTGATGTAATATATGTTTAAAATTTTTTTTAAATTAAATTAAATTTTTTGAAGTATCTCAGAAACTATCCTGTCAAACTAGAATATGTTATACAATTTTTCGGCTAAAACTTCGCGCTCTCAATGAAATCCTCAAAATTTTGTTAATGCATCATTCTCAGGCTCATTCTTTTCCAATAAACGATAATTTCCCCATTTCAGTTGATGTTTCTTTTCAAGTAAGCAATGGAGTATCTCCACGGGGTCACATGTATGAAAGCCAGTACTGCACTAAAAAGATAAGCCCTTATCCCTTTGAATGTGTGTATAGTTTTGCAATAGATATATGTATACAATGTGTACGGTCCCAAGCAAAACCGGCTCACGTGAAAACCAACTCCAAGCACTTCTCTCCCTCTCTCTCTTCTCTTTTCTCTCTTCTCTCGAGGGTGGTCGCTCGTTCGTGAAATAAGCTCTGCAGGGTTTTGGTGGTTGCGCCTGGGGCGGCTTAAAGGTTACAGGGGCTTGGGGGAGGTATATGTGCTTGGGGAAAACGTTCAAGGCATTCTCCTCTTCCTATCCTGTGTACCAAAAAAAAAAGAAATAAAAACACCCTCAGTCTAGTGTAAAAGGTATACACACAGCCCTTGCGTACGTGTAGTTGAGTTTTCGAAGCAGCACGATCAACCACCGCAGTTTTAGCCCCTCTCGCTTCTACCAGCCATCCCCTCCCTCCCTTTTGCCGCGCTTCTACCACTACTGCCACCCCAGGAGGCCACGGAATCCCCAGCTGCCGATGACGTTTCCACGTGGGTACCCGCGAGGCTCGCGTGTTTTCGACATTGACCAAAATCCAACGATGATTCCATCGGGGCTTTATTCTCTACTCTCCCCACCCTTCTGCAACACTTTGTTGTGTACCTTCGTCATGTTTTAGCCAAACGGTCGGAGTGTTCGACACTTGAAATCAGTGATCGACAGGTCCTCATTGCATCGTTGTAGTTTATTGTGAAGGAATTTATTTTTAAAAGTTTATTTGTTGAGAGTGCAGAAATTTGCTTTTTTTTGTTTTCAGAAATAGCTGGGAAATTATTTACCGAATTTCAAAATAATTGAAATTTTGAGAGAAATTGTTCATGATAAATAATTAATGAGGACGATGATGGTTATCGTATTTTATCGCATTTCTCGATAAATAATTTCGTCAACTTTCATTCTGTGATCATTATTATTAATGGGACTGATATCGTTTTTCGATATTGTTTTATATCGATGTGAACATGAGTGGTCATTGGCTGTGCGAATGAAATATTGTGATTTTCATTCATAGTGAATACGCTTCAACTTGCGAATTTGATAGAAAAAGAGTAGACCTTCATTGGCTGATTCAACACCCTACTGTCCATTCTCCCACGATAATTAGCCTTGGAATGTTAGAAAATGGACGAGAACATTACAATTAATATTCAGTAACTTTAAATCAATAATGTGTATCGAGAATCTAAAAGCAGGAGGTCGTATGCGAACAACTTTTTTTTAATCGTCGAGATTCTACATAATCTGTGAATTCTGGAATGTAGGGTCGTGTAATTACGCCCTTTCCACTCTAGAGCGACAATACGATTATTATCTTTTGTGAAATATTTTCCAGAGTCTAAAAATAAAAAAAATTGTCAATTGAGTTTGTTATCATGATTTTTTTTATATTACACCCTTTTCAGGGTGGAATTTCACATTTAAAATAATTTGACAAATCGATATAAAAGATGGTAGACTCGTAAAATGATAAAATTCTTACTGTAAGTTATCAAATCTGTATATTTTCTGCGAATCTCCTTCATCGAAATGGCGGTATGACCTTATCACTTTGAGGAAGGAGAACTTCATCTATTACTAATGGCGAAAGGTCGTATAAAGGAGATAAATTGCCGATAATGATATTGTTGAGGTCTTTCGTGCAATTGTCACAATGAATTGTAGTATACATTACTAAATACATAGTGAATATTACTTGGGTTTAAAAATTGGTTGATGAGAGCAGCAATGCTGAATGTTACTACAACGATATTGGTGACGTCAAAATTTCACTACTCCCAATCCCTTGAAGATAGATTTCTTTTATATAAATAACCCGACTCATTAGTCATTTCATAATTTTCCATAGTTTTTTCTAAATATTCACTTCAACCGCAGTAAATTGACTCAGTATGATTGACTCCTTTGCATGATAATGTTAGCTTGTCGTTTCGGAAGCTGGCATTACAGAAGCAGAACTTGTTGACGTCTGCGTCAACTTTAGCTTCGTAGTTACCAAAATTATATTTTTCTCTCAGTGCAAGCTCTTGATTTCAGAAAGGGATAATTCCATATATTACTAACAGAAAAGGGTCGTTTGTGCCTTATGAGCTTCTGCTCTTAAATTCTTAAGATTTTTAATGTATGAGGAAGTATTGACATTAAGAGGTAAAATAACACACTGTCGTGTCTGATTATTACAATTGTTTCACGTGAAGACTCCCGAATATCGGTTCGTTCGGTTCTTATAGTGAATAATCATTACCATATTGCAACATAATGAAACGTGTAGCAATGAGGCGCCAAGTCAAATAAAATCTGAAGTAAGTTAAACTCATTAATGTCATCGCCCTATTTTTTTTTGCTGAATAATAAAAGGGCGTGAGTTAGTATTTTTAGGAAAAAATGAATGTAGATTCAATTTTTGTAGATTTAAAAAAAATGGCACTTACGCCTTTTCGTCCCTGGGGCCACGATGTGTTCTTAGTGTTTCTGTAGCATAATAGAGAAATCGTAGAAATTCTGATGGAATCTGAGAAGGATTTTCGAATTTCTGAATTTCGAAAACCTCGAATTTTAATCTACAATAATCTTTGGAGTTCTTCGATAACTTTGATCAATAAAAGAAAATGTTTAAAATATTCAAGTCTTTCGATTTTTTTAAATTCACAAAGTAGTAATTCTTATATATAAAACTCCATTTTTTCGTTCCATTACTTCACTTCATTTCTTCCATTTAATTTTCGAAAAGTCTTTTTCCTCAATTGCATTATAGATAAATCGTATTTCCCAACACGCAATTTATCCACAGGGGGAGTACTGCAATCGACGATGCGAGGATCAAAAAGCCTGAAGGAAATTTGTGGTAAACCCTCGTTCCATTCCGATAATAAATCCCGCCAATTTTTTTTTATTCATCTCCAACATTTTATTCATCATTATCCTATTTTATTTATCAATGCATCGAGGACACACCTTGGATAATAATAAAAAAAATTGCTCCGTATATGCCTATCAACAAATCCAAATCCAGATGTCACAAAGAAAAGAGATTTCACCGGAAGAGGCCCACCATCGGGGGGTCCAACCTGTCAGATAAATATCGGTTAAATATATATCACAATTTTATTCTTTAAACTTCTTCCAACAATCGTCATTTCTCACTTGTATGTCACAACTGCGTGGGGCAAGAATTCATCTTCATTCTGATCTTCTTCAAATAAAATCATCTCTTTTTTCTTTAATGCCTTAAACTTGTTCATGACACACCTGTGAAATTTGAATAACAAAAAAAGAAGAATTGAATTTGATTTTGTGACAAGTCAACGAATTCATCACAATAAAATATGAAAATTAAGAATACTTTTCTTCAAAAAATCACTCAACGAAGTCAACAGATTTTCGAAGTTTTCATTATTCCATCGAAAAGCGTGGGAAATTCAAATTGATAATCGCTATAAACTCGATTTTGCTTCAATAGTTGACAACATATCGTAATAAACAAAAACGACTAGCTAAATTGTTTTTTTTTAAGATTTGTAATAGGGTTTTTTTCTGCAACATGTTTTTTTTTTCTTGACAAAATTTTCTTTCCTGGCTTTAATTTCTTCCTATTTGAACAATGAAGATTGTACAAGCAATGAAACTCCACTGTAAATATGAGTTTAAGCCTCCGGGCTGTTGCTATAGTTATAGTTATCTAGATATATAAGCAATGTAAATAATTGTACATATTGTTCTTGATTTACGTTAACAAATACTTAAAAATGTTAAATATTCTTCAATATTTCGAAAACAATGGGTCTGACAGGGATTTTATTGTGTCATCTTCCGCCTTGAAACCATCAAAATTTTAAAAATCCCTAAAAACTCCCCAAACTACTAATTTCCCCGTCATTCCAATAACCCCTTCAATCTGGACCACAGTCCCGTAAATACACCTCCGAAAATCAAATATTTTCATTAAAACCGAAGATGGCAACGCCTTCTTTCATCACGCACAGTAGCACTTTGGAATGGCGTGTGTAACCTGGAGCAGCTTCCCAAAAAAAAACGAAAGAATTCAGTAGCACAAACAGGCGTGCAATTCTCAGTTGACTCCCTAGGATGATAACCCCCTCAAAGATGCATACAAGAGATACGAGAAAAGAAGATACTCATCGAAATTTATTTTTATAACCCACTATTTAATCTTTTCTCCTTCTTTTTACCATTTCATTCACAAAATATTCTTGTCCCCGGGGGTTAACTTCCCAGGGAAGATGTGGCCTTGCGTTTGGGTGTGGTTGAAACCTATGAAAAACCTCTATTTTTTATTTTATTCTTTAAATATGCCCCTGAGGGCAAAGAGAATAAGGGCATAACTGGTCAACGCGTAGGAGAATAAAGTGCCGGTGTGTGGCGCATAAGTGGTTTCCGGCTTTTTCAGTTTATAATCGCTCTCAGTTGGCCATTATCGAGAGTAGCGTCTTAGGGACGGGCCCCGTGTGCCTACTGTTGTGCCTCGAGGGGGTGGCGTTTCACAGACTATATACATATACATATAGAGTCATGGAACACTCCTCGGTATCCTCAATATCGTGATGCCCATCCTCCAATTCTTTTTCATTTTTTAATCTTCTTTCTTTCACGGAGTTTATTTTCATTTTATTCCACCGTCGTGTTGAGGCAACCGATCGATACGACCGATCTCTACCGGTCCCAAATGGCGTGCTCTTGTACTTAACCTGTATCTCGGGGATCGAGACCGGATGCACTTGGGATGAAAATGCCAGGATGAAGAGGAGGGAGTCGTCGATTTTTTCCATAAATCATTTGGTACAGTTCAAAGATTGTTTTTTTACGTTGTGAGAATAATTTATCGATGGAATTGTGGGGTTTTCGTTGATTCTTGGGGATTCATTGGATTGCGCGGGGAATTCGAGGTGGAAAATGTCGGAAGTTGGTTTTAAACCGATACTTTTTAAGATTTTTTTTTTTGTAATGTTATTTAATGTCGCTATATTTATGCTCCACGGTGTGCGAAATCAGCGACGGGATTTTATGGTGTGTCTGTGGATAAAGCACATGTAATTGATTACAGTGAGGTTTGTGTCAACCGGCAGAGACCAGGTTTTGAACTCGGAAGCTTTAAGTTACAAATCCGTCGCTCTACCGATTGAGCCTCCGCGGACCACCTACATTTTTTTTTTTTTTAAGATGATGTGGAAAATTTATGAAAGTTTGAGGATTCGAGGAGGAAATGCGAAACAAGATAAAAGGATGGTCTCGTATAAACCCTAAAGGGAAGAGTAGGAAGGGCGATTATCGGTCTATTATTGATGCCAAGCTTCCGGATATTGGCAGCAATATTGGACTAATATTGGAGAGTTACTACGTGCTGACATTGGCATGTAATATGAGGCAATATTGGGACGTAATATTCGGCCAATATTGGCACATAATATTAGGCGCATATTGGCATCTCATATTGGGCCAATAATGGTAGGTAATATGAGCTTATATTGATAGATAATATTGGGTCAATATCAGCGCATGATATTAGGCTAATGATGCAAGCATATATGGTGCCACTATTGCCCGTTTTCCTCTATTGTCGAACTCTACACAGGAATTTGTAAATATCGGGGGTCTTCTGCGTGTTATGAAAAATTCTACGCAAAGCGACCGGTAAAGTACAACTTTTTACACGACCTATAACTATACAACCAATGCCGTTCATCACTTATGCTAAAAAGTAGCATTTCATGCACTCGTAACGAAAATTACTGTTACGCACAATTGCGTGAAAAATCAACTTCACGCACGTTTTTCAGGCATGAAAAAGCGAAGGTTGCGCACAAGTATTACAAAAATACAGATTTCCTATTGAAAAATTTATGGAATTAACTTTCAAGATTTCGTTCGACCAAACTCTCAACTATTTTCCTACCACAATCACTAATGGATAAAAGGAAAAGAAAGAAAAAATTCAGAATCATTAAAAACACAAAATTTCAAAGAATATAATGTAGAATAACGTAGGTGTACGTAAGCCAGTACCACGAGGAACTTTAATCACGGGGGCTATCACAGTGCCTAAGTGGGCTTCCTGGGGCCCCGTTTTTCAGTCCTCGCCGTCCCGCGAATTATAGATAATGCTCGGATAATAACAACACAAACCACACGAGAAAGACAGATACGCGGAGTTCCCCCGGTTGTCTGCCTTGTCGAAAGATCCGTTGCCCGGTTCACCAGTGTATAAGTATACGGTGACGTTACCCACACACACACATCATAGGATAGTTTTGGCTTCATCCGTGCCTCTACTCTCGTTGCATCTCGGGTTGAATGCTTTCGAAAATCATCGAGCTCCGGATAAAAAAAATGAAAATAAGAATGAAAAAAAACCAAGAGGCATCCTGCTGCCCGGTGTATTGGTTTGTGTCGTTGATTGTGGTTGTGATATTGGCGGAGTGCAGTTGAGCCAAATGGGAAAAAAAATAAATAAAAAAAGGAACTGAATGAGAAGGGAAAAGAGGCAAGGGAGGAGGGATAAGTATAGGCTTGAAGAGAGAAGGTGGACCCGGAGGCCTCGCTCCAAGCCAGGGTTACCTTTATGCCCAGCAGGCAAGTATACGGGAGTCGGGCCCAGCAGTCTAGGGGCCCGGTACGTGCCGAGCCACGGGGTCACAACCAACTCCCTCTTTTATATATAATTTTTTTTATTTCTAATAAAAAAGGAGAAAAAAAGTCATCGCAAATTTTTCTTCTCTCGCCTTTTTTCCACCATCAATGTTACAAATCCCTTTCTCCCGCCATTTTATCCTCTCTCTCTCTCTCTGTTGAAAAAGTTACTTTCACAAAATACCAGGGAGTTACCTCTCTCACTGAGGTGGTACGTGTTCTCTCTGTTGTTTTATAATATAATGTATTAGTGTATTATACATGTGTATTATATATTGTGCCAAGTACGCGACCTCGGAGGCTGTGGGAGACTGCAAAAACCATTCGACAACCTCCTCCACCCTCTCTCACCTCCATCACTGTTCCCTTCATGGCTGTGTTAGTGTCTACATATTTGTGATGATCGGATGCGAGGGGAGTGAAATTTTTTTCTCGAAAAAGAAGAAATTTAAAGAACTTTATTTTTAGTAAGAGATGAAGAAGAATTGAGGTTTCCTGGGATAGAGCTTTTTTAAAATTCAACGAAGATGTTTATCGGAAATTAAATAATTGCACGGTGGGAATAATTTTTTTTATTCTTTACCTCCTGAGAGTTAAATGCGAATGTTTTCTAATGATCCATAGCAAACGATTTCGCAGTGATTTATTGGTTATCGATCTTGGGAATAAAGAATTTTTTTATACAACTTTTCGGTGAAGGTTCTTCCCAAGATTTTTTCTCCTTTTTTGGAATTAAATTGGAGCAGTTTGGGAGTGAGGGAGGGGAGCACTTAGTTGTATCAAAATTGAGACAAATTGGTGGTAGTTTTAGGGTGTTTAAGGGTAAATGCAGTGACGAGGGCTAATCGACGCGCTTGCAATGATAAAATAATAATAATAATCATTGTAATAACGGTAATAATAAAGGCAGCAGGGAATTTTGAAGAACACAATGCGCCACCACTTTTATCCCCCTCCGTAAAATGACCGTACATCAACCCTAACATAACGCGCACGTACCACGCCTACTTAGAAATTCCTCCCTTGTGTTTTTTTCTTTTTTTTTTGCTGGTCTCATAGAGTCTGTGCCCTGGTGCGAATGTTAACATAACGCACCATAAAGTGGCGATATGATATTCACCCCTGTGACCTGTCCCCAGGCGACACACCCACTTTTTTACACGGACACCTGTTTCACGCGGGTTTCGGGTTTTACTTCTTTTTTTTTTTAAGTATAAACGCCCACTACTTTGTGACCTCTCTTGTATCGAGAATTCATCTTGCAGTTAGATTTTTTGGGATTTTTTTGGAGATTTGTTTAGTGGGTTTCGATGAATGTTCTGGATTTTTGGGGGCAGTGGGGTAAAATGGGGCCTATTCCAGAGTTCAACAAACCACTAGGTGTTATCATTTTTCAATAATTATAACGTCATTGTGGAATCAAAAGGGCGGAAGTGGTATTTCTCAAAGATCTACAGTGCTGTTAGAAAATTATTATTTAAAATTCAAGGAAAAAATATTGAAGCATTTAACAAACCTTAATTAACTTGGGATTTCACGAAATATATATCTCTTGAAATTAATTGGCTATGAACATATTCAAATAAGATTTGAAATTTCATTGCGAATTATTGATGAAATTTCTATTGAATTATGAATTTTTGAACACATTCGAAGTAAATTATTTAGTGAATAAATGAAATTTTAGGAAATTCATGAAAATTCAAGGCCACATTGCGTCGAATTTTCAGTTGATAGAAAATTCAAGTTCATATGTTATTTAATTTCTTAATCGTATTTGAGAATTCAGATTGTTTTTTTTTAATTTTCAATGCTTGTTGAATATTAGAAATAATGTCGTTCTTGAATTTTCCATGAGACATGAAATTTCAAAGATAATTCTTTCTTAACTCGAATTAAAATTAAGGCTCTGGAATTTAATCCACATGTTGACGTTGAATTTTCAACTTTTTTTTTACAGAAGAATTCATTTTTTTGGAAGAATAATAAGTTAGACACTTCCGTTATTCGAAAAGAAGGAAAGGGTACTTACGTCCCTTCGAACAAAATTACACAAGCTCATGAGAAAAATTGAGGTTAGTACTACGAAAGTTGTGGTCAGGATCACAAAAATCAATGTAGCATCAACAAGAATTATCATTCTAGAACCGTAAAATTTCATTTTCAAACGTCATTTTTTTATTACCCATGTGTAATTTTCAATTGATTTCTAGCAAAATGTGTTTCTGAATGACAAATTTTCATATTCACGCGTATAATTAGATCAAGAGAAATATAATGCTACCAGATTATTGTACGGAACCATAATTTATCCTAATCTTTTCTCCGTGTAAATTTGAAATACTACCATCATTATTACCACAGGTATTCGCAAAAAACTAAAAAACTTGGAGGAAAATTGAATTTTCAGGAAAAAAACATACTGAATTGAATCGTTTCTGCATAAATTCCACCTCTTGACAGGCTTCTGTGTTGCCTGAAATTATTACCGATTTCAATATTCATGCATCAGTCATCTCTGATTGACTCATGATTGCAATAACTCGAATTTTCCATACAAAGGATTGCCTTTGAATTCACTCTCAATCCGAATATCAAAATTATTTGTGGAAAAATGGGACATTCAAATCGAATGAAAATCACTCCGCAGCGGGAAATTTCCCTATGAATTATTCAAGAAACAATTTTCATACACCAATCACACGTGATTTCTCCGTCAACACTGTAAAACTGTGTCCAATGCATGATTTTTTCATTTTTTTTTTTTGAAATTATATTTAACGCCGTCAGTTTTGCGCCGCTATGCCAATTAACAAAGGTCGATGGTGTGTTTGTCAACAAAGCAAATGTAAAGTATTTTTAGAGTGGTCCTTGTGTCAATTGGCTGAGTCCAGGATCTGAAGCCAGAACCTTAGGATTATGAGTCCTTCGCTTTGAGAATACGATTTTCATTTTGAGTTACTGGGAAAATCATTTTTTTTTCACTATCTGGCTTGACAACATATCGTCGCCCTAGAATCAAAGGGGCGTAAGTATCATTTATTCTTGTTGAATAATGAAAGGGCGTAAGTTAGTGTTCTTATGAGTGAATGAATGGAGATTCAATTTTTGTAGATTTTGAAAAAATGGCACTTACGCCGTTTTCACTCTAGGGCAACGATATGGTCACCCTAGAGTCAAAAGGGCGTAAGTGCCATTTTTTCAAAAATCTACAAAAATTAAATTTACACTCATTTTTTCATAAGAATACTAACTTACGCCCTTTTATCATTCAGCAAGAAAACATGGCACTTACGCCCTTTTGATTCTACGTCGACGATATGATCAATCATTAAAAAATTATTTATCCAATTAATCAATAGAAATCTGCACTGTTAGGAAATTATTATTTGAAATTTAACCCTTGAAACTTCATTTCATATGAAAATATTCAAATAAGATTTGAAATTTTATCGCAAATTATGGGTTAAATTTCCAGATAATTATGATTTGTTCCATACATTTGAAGTGGATTATTCAGTGACTGAATGGAACTTCAGGCTTTTCATAAAAATTCCAGGTTCTGTTGCCTTGAATTTTCGAATAACAGAAAATTCAAATTCATATATTATTCAATTTTTTGTTAACTAAGTAATCTTAACAATTATGTCGTTTTTGAATTTTCCATGAAAAATGAAATTTCAAGGATAATTCTGTCTCAACTAGAATTAAAATTGTGGTTTTGCAATTGAATGTACATATTGATATTGAATTTTCAATTTTTTTCAACAGCGTACCTGATGCTCCACTGAATAACATATTTAGCGGAGTCTCAGGGACACCTGTATGTTAATTTTCAAAAGTGTCGGAAAATTCTCGGAGAATCAATTTGCCGAAATTTGAAATGAAAAGGTCTATTGAATTACCGTAGTCTTCCAATCGCATAATTGCCAACAAAAAATTCCCCTAAATTTAATAATTTTCATGATTGACAAAAAAAAATGAAACATATCGACCCCAATAATTCGCGTTAATTACGTGAAAAATTAACCAGTAACGATTCCACTCTGTCTCAGATGTGAGACAGTTGCAAGCTACGGGTGGCACGAGAAAATCTCTCCTTTTTTATAACAGTAATACCCCCGGGGTCGTGAACTGTTCGTGCGCGCCACAGGGTGCGATATGTCATGGGCTTGAAGAATATAACCCCAACTGAGGAGGCAAAGTGGGTGGAGGGGAGGACAGATGGTGGGCGTACCACTGGCTTGCACGCTTGAACGTGCTGACGCCTCGTGCATATCTATTTTTTTTTTCCTTTTCTTTTGCAAAAGCGCACGCTTTTCGCCACCCTCCTTAAACTATTTTGCACATTGTATGCTATTTTGCGTTGTTACATTACATGATTTCAACCAGAGGGATCCCACCGGATACGTAACACTGATTTCAACAAAACGACACGCGAGCCACGTCCCTTCTCGACCCAGTTGACGTGTCACGCAATCTTTCCAATGCTGTGAATTTATTTTTTCATGAAATTGCGGTAAATATTTCGGATTTACGGATAATGAGATTGATGGATTTTTGAATTTTTTATAATTTCAGTGAAGAGAGCGGGAAATTCCGGGAAATACTATAATATAATTGATTTTGTATTAATAGTTTTTAAGATACGGTGAAAAATTGGAATGACTCAATAATTCGGTTCTTGAATAACTTTTTGCGGATGACCTTGGTCTATACATATCAAACTCATTTCATAAACATATCGAGAGCCTAAAAGCAGAAGGAGGTATGTGCCACAATGGAGATTCCCGGGGAGAAGGTCACATGCGCCAGGAATTACGATCTTTTGCTGTTAGTGATGGATCAAATTATCCTGTCTCAAAGTCATAAGGTCGTATCTCCACACTAAGGAAGAAAAAAATTTCCTAGGAATTCTATGCAGTTTACGTCAATCAGGAATTTGTTTGGCAATTAATTTTTTCCGATTGAGAAATTAATATTTTGGATTAACTCTCAAACTTGATTGGAATAAATTTGAATAAGTTTACATCAATTAATGAGATGAGTTTTTCAGGAAGAAGTTCCTGATGAATACATTTCGGTTTTGATTCAAACTGGGTTATGTTCGAACCGAGATTTCATATTTCGCGTAAATACATTTTTTGCATCTAGGGAGGATAGAACGACGTTTCTAACCTCGCTTCGCTCGGTTAGGAAACGTCGTTCTTTCCTCTCTCGAAACAAAAAATATTGT
>JABSMS010013728.1:0-12709 GCA_018902275.1 Aleiodes sp. PSUC_FEM 10030003
CAGTGAACTGGTATACATATATACTTGCATGTACTGTGTTCAAAAAATAAAATTGCAGCACTCGGCAGAGAGAACAAGAGAGGTGAATCTAACGATGTCGAGTATATCTCTCGTATGAAACGCTGGAGTACTCACAATACACATATTTTCCATTCGGGTATTATCGGAACCTTCGGAAGTATTCGGCCGATGCTGGCAATCGCGCGCAACTACCCGTGTGTTGCTGCCAGTACAGAAAGTATAGACCCCCTGTGGCTCACAGCTTATCTTCTTATCGGCCGAGAAGAATTTGCATTTTTCACAATTAAACATTTTTCCAAAAATCCTCTGTGTAAAAGGTTTAGTGCATAATATTATTTTTCAATTATGAAAAAAAACATTTGACCAAGTAACACTGGATTATTGTCATAATGTACGTGGGAGTGGAAATGTCTCTGACAAACCAGCAATAAATTAATTAACACGATATTTAAGTTTATTCCTCGATGTTGACTGATGAAAGTGACGAAGAGAAAAAGTATCTGAATATGTAAACAAACGTGAGTGTGAAAAACGTGTGTGGAAGTCTAGAGAGAACCCGGCGCGCGGTTATCCACGATTAATTACGAAAACGCACGAATCGACTCGTGGCCTCGGAAACACAGGGCAAGAGAGTCGCTCGTGGTGCGCTCGAGGGAACGGTCGAGAGACGGTTATTCTCCTGAAATATTATTTGAAATTCTTATATTTACGTACATAACTTTATCAGATGCAGTGTGACAGAGTGAATTTTCTGAGTGAAGTGATTTTGTGCAAGAATTTTAGTTGTTAATTATTTAACAAAGGAGAGTGAAGGATAAATTCGATGTTTGAAGAAAATATGTGGTGAATTTTGATAATGTTATGGGCAGCAAGCACAATGAAACTGAAGATGATAAATAGTTGAAAAGAAAATCACAGAGTTTCGTAGGCGTGGCTTGGAAAACGGTGGACACGTGACGGTGGACACGCTCAAAGTGTCAAGCCGCCCTTGCCTCCCCTCTTTGCCCCTTCTTTCATTTGTGCCCCCTCTTCTTTTCATTTTCAACCGGAGGGATACCTATAACCGAAAACAACCGAAGTAGAGGATTCGTCGCTGTTCGGAATCGTCCAGCGTCACAACGAATTCAACGACGCACTGAATAGCTGGCTTCTAATATCTCGAATTTTCATTCGAGTTTGCTGTCAATGAATTTTCGTTTCTGGAATGTAGCTGGCGATTTTTGAGGAATGCAACCAACAAAGAGATGACATTCGACTATGAGATAAACATTGTGGGCCATTGATTTTCAGTGCATTATTGAGGCAAGTGAATATAGAAACTTTCGCATTGTTTGTTGGGGTTATTTCAATCGAGTCAAGCAATTCTCAAGCTCATTACCCAAATTAAATTCATGATTACACACCCAAAAAAAATTGACCTCTGAAATTGTTCATAATAATTCGGAAAATTAGTGAACATTAGAACAATGCAGCAGGCCAGTCTTGGTCCAAATAACCTAGAATCCTTTGACACTGATTCGGAAAAAATTGCACATGAAATAAATGTGAAGAAAGAAATACCGGATGACATAAAAGTAAAACAGGAAATTCCAGATGAAGAATCAGTGAAATCGAGTGAAACTTTGGGGAAAAATTATGAAGACAAGAATAAGGAAAATTATGAACGTTTGGATGTGTACAGGGGGTTAGCAGAGGCGGTAAATTTACAGAGAATCATAGGGCAATATCCGGTGATGCATCCGGCTTATCGAGCCGTCGGCCCAAGCCAGCCAAATGTCTTCGGATTTTCTCATTTTTTTCCACCACCCCCACCACCAACAATAGCCTCTTTTCATGAACGATCGATTCATTCTGAGAATGAAAAGCAAATCAACGAGGTCAGGGATCAAAATCATGAGAGTACTGATAGACAATCGGGTTATCATCATCGTCAACCACCTACCAATCATGTCTGTGAATTTAATGACACATTTTTACGTGATTATGGCCACAATGATTACAACCATGGAAAATCAACTGGCTATCATGGAGCAGCTGGATTTCGTACATCACTTGAATTAGCATATTTCAATCAACAACAGGCGAGTCATAACTTCAGGATGAATTTTTATCCAGGCAGACAGAAGAAGTGGAGTAACTTCACCCTGAGGTCACTCCAGCCATCCGTGAGTTTGGAAAAAAATATAATAAACATGAGGAATAATAAATGAGAGATCCTTGGCTTTTTTAAAATTGTTTCTGGGTCAAAATTGTATTTATTACAGAGATTGCCTTTATGCAGGAAAAATTAATATTAATTTTTCCAATTTTCTTTTTTTTTACATTCTGAGAATTTTTAAATACGGGAAATTCAATAGCTTCGATCATGTCATAATTGTAACAATAATTTTATTAAATAATTTTGGAGATAAGTCAATAAATTCTTTGATCTAACTGAAAATAACAAAGGATCTCTCCGAATGAAAAAATTCCATACTTCACGGATAGACGAGAAACTGCTGCATGCTGATTTTAATAATTAGTCTCTCTCCATTCTTCTTTGATGGTGAATTAATGAGGGAAATGCTTGAAAATATGAACGATATATTCTCGAAACAAAAGCATCGTCCCTCATGTTAATGAACCAGTTTAAACTATTGAGCTCATAATAATATTAGAAAAAAAATAATGGCAAAAACACAGCTAGCTCAGTTGAAATTGGTTTACCTCTAGCCGAGTATTATTGTTCTACAGATTTCCGGTTTTTCTAATCGCTTTTGTAATAATAGATGATAATTAATCTCAGTGAGAATGCCTTGCATATTAAATTCTGGAAATTCTTGTTGGACAGAGTCTAAGTTATTCTCTCTGTTATTGTTCTTCTCATCTTTTGAAGAAGGAAAAAAATAAGGAAAAAAAATATATTCCCAAGCTTATTTCTTTGTCTCATCGTCACAGAGATCCATGCGCATGGTTGTTGAATGATCGTAACACCGTGTTCTCGGCAATTGGCCTCTGTTTCGAATTTTACAATCCTCTTCTTTTCCCTTGTATCTCTTGTACGTGTCTTATTGGATTCTCTCAGGAGTCCATGCCCTTCACAGTTGACGTTAGAGGTTTTGCGTATTCTGGAATTTGAAAGTTCTTCTACTTGGTACCAATTCCACGTTGTCCGCCTGGGAACGCGCGAAGAGATATCCGTTCAAGACCGTTACGTCGTTATACGTGGACGAACAAGTCTACTGAGAGTGTTTTTTATTCTTGGAAAATATTTCACGGTGAAATCGCGTCATCCCTGAATGGAAATACTATTCACGTGTTAGAAAACCCTTTTTTCTCTCTAAACTGAAGAATAAACATCGATTTCATTAATTTTCATCGACAAAGAACAGCGAAACAAAAATCTTACTCTCAAAAAATTACATTTATCTTGTTGCGGCATTTACCTAAGAAAATTGCCGGTGGTACTGGCTTTGACTCTAATCGCCACCTTTTAGCGTTGTCTCGGTTATTCTCAAAAGTGCACCTGTATCGTCAGAGATAACGTCGCCGTGAGGGCAAACGTGTATTAACTGTTTCATACGAATAAGGCGATTGAATCGAAAGCCGATTCCATTCAACCTGGCCCTTGATATTTTTCCGCACCCGCGCCATAAATTTAAACTTGCATCCGTGATCCAATAGGATAACTCAAAGGCATTCCCGTCCAATTTGGAAGACGACTTTAAAAGCTGCCTCAAAAGATTCAACCGCGGAGTGATTCATTTTAACGGCGATGCAATCCAGGCATTAATTTTCCTCAATGTTTTTTTCTCCTAGGTGTCATCAGTAGTTATTCTATTCGCACCTGTACTATTTATTCATTACTTTCTCATTCCACAATGCCATCGCACGTCCAATGACCCAACTCCTCACTTGTCCACTATGGTAAAACGTACCTTACGCATGTATTATTATTATTATTCCTCATGTTCTAACCTCATCGTCAGTGAAGCGCCTATGATTTTCTTGAGGCATAAAATATATGCAATGTTGTTATGAACTGCAGCCAACTGTGCACATAACAAACTCATCTTTTACTAGTTGGAATTAGCGTGGGTATTGGATCGACAGTTTCTGTATTAGAGATAGTACATAAAGGTATGTAGGATTGCCTGCTCCTCGAGACATTGACGTAGATTAACTGGATTTATTTTGAAAAATTTTTAATCTTTCAAAATTGAAATTCTACCATTAGTATTGAAATTTTTTTTCTTTATTTTGTTTTCACTTAGGAAAAGGTTAAAAAATCCGTTTTTCAATTTGTCATTCACGTGATGATGACATTTTTATATATCATGAATTATTAAAATAAATTACAAAAAAAAACGATGACCCAAACGAATCCAATTCTAATATGGAGGCATATACGCGAGAACGTTTGCACGCCCCCGGCATCAGTCCCGCTCGCCAGATGCGTTGGTTACGCGAGTTTTTCTACCTGAGGGGCGCCCAATAAGCGCAACACATGGTGTTTTAGGGGGCGCGAGTAATTCAGTTGTTTTTCGTCCTTATGTCCACAAATTTATGTATACCTTTACTCATACATGCTTTCAGAAAGATGCTAGACGGAATTGACCCAAGCAATCGACAATGGGTGTCACAATCAACATATGATTGACCCATTTTCTAAATTTATTATCCAGTTCTACGCGACTCTCGAAAACCGCATTTTTACGAGCGCTAAGAGTACATAGACTCGAATTCACTTGCTCCCTTTTCCGCTCCGCAAAGTCTTCTAACAATAGCCCAAGACTTTTTCCTACATCTCCATAAATTTTGAAAAACAAAGAAATCAATCTCAATCTGTAATACCAACTATGAAACATCATGTTTGCATATTTACGACTGCAAATTACAAGGTAATCATATAAAATGTGAATGACAGTCGTGTCGGTAATTTTTTCATGATTTAATATTCTTCAGTTCGTCATTTAAAGGAGAATTTTGTAACGTGGATGTTATCTGCAAATGTCACGCGAATAATATTCAGTTTTTGTGTCTTTATTCATATTGTGTACGTATAATGCGAAATGAAGAGAGTGCCTTAATGGCAGTACATATATCGCTAAAGAACGACGATTTGGAATCGTATCTGCGCATTGCACGGCTACGGGAAAATTACAGTCGCATGAATAACGATGACAGAGGTGTGATAAATGGGAAATGCGACCGGAATTTTCATGCAAATTAAGTGTAATTACCTTTTTGCTCATGGATGTCTTCTCAGAGCTCGAGACTTCGACAATTTTCTCATCATATGACAATTTCGATTTTTCCAGAAGCTTGTGTTTACTATAAATTTTCAGAAATAGTATTAATTTCGAGGACACTGTTATTGTAATAATCCTCAAGCAGCCAAAACCATTGGACTTCCGGTTATTGTGGTTAAGGAATTGGAATTCTTGCATTGTCATATTCTTCGGCGAGTGTCCGGAAGTACCAAAAGAAACGTCACTCTTTTTTTCCCAATTCAATTTCGGAACTGTTGATGGAAGGATGTCGTCGCTTTTTGGGAGTCAATATGCTACGGGATGTAATAAATGAGTATCCGGGGCGCGTGCCCGAAAACCACCAATGAGACCGCACGATAATTATTTATTCCTGAGTTTTGCTCTTCTAGAGGGTTTTAAACGTGACGTCACGCTTCGTTTATCTCTCTTTAAAAACCATTTTTTTCGGCAGAAACATGATACTGTTTGGATTTAAAAATTGATTTACTCTGTTTCGTATGGTATTCGAAGAAAAAAAAATTGCTAAAAAGCATTGAGTTAATTTATTGGGAATATGCGAATCATTTCAGGAATTTACTCCAACATGGAACAACATATTTTGATTGAAAAAAAGAAGGGAAGAAGTAAAACGGTAGCATTTGAATCAACTGAATGCATGAAGATGAATTTAATTCAAGTAAGGAAATATATGAGGCAGGTGATACACTCAGAATGTCTCTGTACATGTTACAAGAATCTCACATGAGTCCGAGATGATGTTCACTGTTTTATGGAGGGCATCAATTATTTTAATATTCACCGGTCATAGGATTGGATACACACTTATCCAAAGACAAGGGTCGATGGAGTATATATAAGAATGAGACAACCGCATAAAGAAAAAACCGAAAAGAAAATAAAGAAGAGAGACAAGAATAAGCTACAAGTTGGTTAGGAGGTGTCAGTGGACGATAAACTGAAGCATCCATGCCAAATGCTGTACATATTGGAGTTGAGTTGCATTGTATAATGTAATTGTATATAGACGGCACAGCTTGACTCGCAAACTATGGCAGATTATAATAATGTTTACTATGGGCGACTCTAACCGAAGAGAGTTGCTCTCCTCGGTCTTAATGGCCCCATAAAGAATCACCGGGCTCGTGTATAATCGGCTACCCATCCAAATAATTCAACGCTTCTCTTTTTATTCTTTATTATTTTGATATAGATATAAATCAATTTCTTTTTCTTCTTGTTAGAAAAAAAAGAAGAGAAAACTATTACGCCCAGAAATAATCAATTAGAAAGTGTGAAAAAAGTAATCGGAATTTTTTTAAGTATCATATTTATTAATTATTTCTTCAAAAATATAATGGCTTCATTGGAGTTTTTTTTTATTTAAGCTTCATTGAAGTCAATCTCTATTCAGTTATAAAACCATCGAAACCAATACAAATATTTATCACCCTGAGAACCAACAGATACGAACATGTAACGTGTTCCGTGTGTCGAAGGCTCCATTTCCCTAGAAGCTATTAATTTTTCAATCCATTATTAAAAAATATAGCTCAGTATAAAGTTAAAATTATGTGGACCAATTCCAGGAATACGATTTCCATCACGATTAGAATGTTTAATAAACTATCGGCATCTCTCATTATTATTGCAGCGTTAAATTTTTAAACCTGTTCCTCCAAACCCGTCTTTAATGAAGAACGTAATCAACTAAATGGGGATGATATCTGAACTGTCGATATAGTATACCTATATGGAATGATATCAGAGTTAATTGCCACCTAACAAATAATGACGATAATGTCATTACGGGCTTCAATAACATGATATAGGAGGATTTTTTTCTTGCTTTATTCCTCTGAAATCAAATGTCTGATGGGACGAGAAGTGTGCTGCCCTCTCCAAGTATTCATTAATTAATTTCATAAACTAACGCTTGCCCAACCAGAAATTAATGGTTATTTAATGAAGAAAAATTTAGTATCATGGAAATTGAAAGAGAAAAGGATAAAAATTATGATTGATAAACTTAATGATTTTATAAATTTGACATGAGTTGATTTTTTAAATTAATATGTAAACTATCCAACAGAATTGAGAAATAATGTTGAAGTTATATCACAGTGGGCGTTTGGATTTAATTGACCGTGCTGAGTAAAGTCTCACAGAATCTGATTTTCCTGGACCACACGTGCGCTTTTATTGCATCAGCCTCGGATGTAAATTTTCTCAGATACGAAAGTCATTGATAAATAAATAAAATTCCATGAAGAACCATGAGGATGCTTACAACCCACGTTATCGAATATCGGGCGTCGCGACGCCATTATGAAATTCAGCACTAACGAGCTGTCGTCAGCAAAATATATCCTAACCCTTTGCAGCCCACCGTCGTTGTACAATCCTCTGCCTCTCGTGATTTTCAATTGGCGTATAGTATCCGTCGACCTAAGTAAATAAATGAGGAGTAAATAATGAAAGATAGATCAATAACGGAAATGCACTGATGCTATTTCAAAACTAAAAACGCCAGTGAATATTCTCTGATAAAAAAAAACAATAATTTCGTTGATTCATGTTTGATTTCTTCATCGCAGGGGATCAGATTTAATCACCGTATTTCTTTGGAACTGAGATAATAAATCGAGGAAATTATCAAAATCTGAATAAAGAGAGGAAAACGTTGGATGAGGCCAATTAAAACGCCGAACGCGTCCTAATTAACTCCTCGATTACGTGGCTTCTCTGACGATTCTAGTGCAAACAAAGAAAAGGGCCAAATATTGGGGCGGCGGTCGGAGGGGGTAAAAAAGAGACGAGGGAATGAGCTCTTTCCTGGGTATACATTATAATTGCGCATATTAAAATGGCGTCTCCTCCATCGTCGACATTTGCCGGATATCGTTGTACTATATAGTTTGGGTGAAGCCCAGTCATCTTTAATCAATAATGGAGCATCACAGGGACCATGACAACAGATACCCCTTTTCGCTTCCCGTGGGCTTGCGTCTCACAGAAATCCTCCGGCAAGGGTTGATGCCGCCTTGCTAGTTCTCTTGCCACGGGATACTTTAACTTCCATCTCCAATCCCATCATCTCTTTCTCCTGAAATTCACTTCCTCTGTATCTGTCTTTCTCATTTGCTCTCTCGTGTGTTACTATCTTGGGTCTCCAATTACAGCAACAAAGACCAAAGGTTTCTCGTAGAAATTTCATCTTCACTGTTTGTCTTTAGGGATTTTTCTAAAAGTTGGGACAACAAACTCTGTCCATCTTGCCAAATTATATTTAGAATTTTTTCCGATGGATTATGGTTCGAAAATTTTCTCATTATATGACGAAGAATGAGGATTCTATTGAGGCCATGTCCTTGGCAAAAGGAAAAAGGCGTAACTGAATATTCACGCGCAGGATGACACCCTTCTTGATCTCCCCATTGAGGAATCAACAAAAAACCGTGGAACAATTTTCTCACACTCCTATGTCTACATATCGCATGAGGCGGCAATTTTTTTCATGAATTGATCTTTTTCCTCTTTGCACGGAAGAAACTGTTCCATTTATAAAGGTACATGCGACACAAAAGCAAGAAGATATACAAAGTACAGTCTGTCATTTAAACGTTGGCGTGAAGCAATAATATCCGATGTCGAAACACCACGTGTGTAAACATCTTGTTCGATTGTTTGGATCATAGAATAGGTATCCATACGTTGGATGAACAAAAAAGAAACTCGTTTTTTTGTACTGAGTTCCATTGCTATGCCTCTTTAAAGGACAAAACTCTTGTTACACTAACTACTCGTAGAGCACCTGATCCCGCTTTGTCACCGGTAATTATAAAGCAAAACCTGGCGCTAAACATGATGGCGTGTCGCACGCGTCAAATCGTCGAGGTGACGACGCGAGACAGTGTCACGCTCATTGCGTGTAAGTGGTCATTTTATTCTTAAAATCTCATTCATCCAGTTGTGCTGTTCATGAGGGAATGAATGAGAAAAAAATGTCAACATTTTTGCTGATGACGTGTAATTTCAATTTGAAATGGGTACACTCAATTAAATTGAATAAGGATAATTATCTCGAGAATTAATTCCACGTTATGAGTGGAAAATCGATTGATAATTTGATTGATACTTTTTATGATAGAAAAAAGCGATTTTGTAAAATCTACATAATTGATGAGGGAGAAGAAATGAATTCGAAATCATATTGTTCGTTCCATGCATTTTCATAATTTGAAAGGAATAGATTCATTTTTTTAATTGTTAGGGGTAAATTTTCATGTGGTCTATGAGAGTGACGTATTTGCGGTAGCGTGTTCGTATCAAATTGATGGTTGTCCCAGGGATTGCGCGATGTAAGTGTAACGTTCAGTAAAACACATAATTACCACCCTCGCGCTTTTATCCTCTCTTTATGAACCCCCTCGGTACGTTCATTGTGCATGTGTATATTTTTGTATCGGGTTCTCTCGGTACGACGTCCGAAAGCGATGTTAAAGCCCGCGGGGTATAACGCCGAGCTGTCACGTCATCCACGATGTACCGCACTCTGTGTGCTCTTTTTTACCACGGCTATGTATGCGAAAAAAAGGAGACTGCGATGAAAGGAAAAAGTGAGTCAAGCAAAACGAAAATTTACCCCTGGGCGGAGTATGTGCAGATGAATTTTTTTACTATGTTTTTTGAGAGAATTTAATAAAACCTCTTTATTGAAAAATAATGGTAAATGTATGTATCGGTGTGCTCTTCTGGTTCACTTCAAATACCGTGAAGAATCAGGGTAATTAGTAATTTTTATTATGAAAAACAAATCGAAAAATGTTGAGAAATAATTTTCTCCGGTTGAATTTATTTAATTATGAATATGTAGATGATAAATCAATTGAGTTGTTAGAATCTTTATGGAAACATCGATAATCCAGCTATTATTCATGTAGTGAATAATCTGAATACTTTATTATATGAAATAATTTCTACAATGAATTTTAGTAACACTTCACGTACAGACCACCAACAGTCAGTCCATTTAATTTCTATCTCTTTTTTTCTTGTTTCCAAGTGTCACTTGAAATACCATGAGAAACCCTATCATCTTCTTAGAATGCTGTCCGACACATAATTTTCAATGCAACACGGTAAAAGTCATCTGATTGATGTCACTAGGATTACAGCTAAAATCGACTCCAGGAGTCTCAACTGTTGGACATGATAGTCTCACATCAAACTCTCTTTATATCTCTTCTCGGGCAACGCGACTCTTGATTTTCTTCACCGCTCTTGAAAGTGAAAGAATGACTGTGGGCCATGGGTCGCGAGGACCACACGCCTCGAGTAACCATCCATCTTAGAGGAGTTCATATTCAACCACAGTGACACTAATTCTTCTCTGCAGGTCAACCTGTATTCTCCCTCACTTTTTAGATGCTCCCTTCACAATATGAACTCAAATACTTGTTGACAGACTCACGATTTCCTCATTCAGTTAAATCTCTTAGCTTATTGTCTGCAAGAAAATAAAAGAGATTTTAACTTATTGATTTATTATTGAAAAGTTGTTTTTCTTCTTCACTTTTGGCAGGTGCCGCCATCCTGGTTTCTACGGCCGGAAGTTCCAGTTTCCTGCTCTTCAGCTTCATCGCCAAAAAGTCTGGTTGATTTATCGAAGGCATCAGAACCACCGGTAGACCGTACTAAAATTCATGGGCAGACACCAACCATCTGTACGGTGAGTCCAATGACTTTTCTCGAAAAAAATCTCATCAAGTAAATCCTGCACTACTCGTTGATGAAATTGTCGAACACATCACAATTTTGGTTGATACCCCCTCATTTACACGTAGCGTGTCTTCCGATGACACTGAACACAAATTCGTGTCACGAGAGTTACCTGTCATATAAATTTGGCACAGCCCACCCCGTAAATTTTCCCTGTCCAAATACAACACATCTATACCCACAAATACCATAGTGGAGACAAGTAGAAGTTGTGAACAAGCGGCGAGTCTGTAATTTTATTTCTTTATCGAAGGGGACGTTCGAAACTGCCAGGGCTTTCCATTTTAACTATATAGTACAATGTAACACATACAAACCGAAGGGATACCGTAGTCACGCTATCCCATTTACAACGTATATATTCAGTACAGCGGTTTCGACTTTAAAACAGTCACTCAGAATGTACTGGTGCAAAAAGGTACTATATAAGAGTGGCAAGTGGTGCTGGGACGTGTAAATTTAACGGAGTTACAAACGCGTTCGATCCTGGGTAAACTTTAGGTGAGGGAAGTAAAGATAGAGGAGAGGGTTCGAGTGAAAAATGAAAGGCGCGAAGGTGAGGTCGTGGCCTTTAACTGCCTACGACACGAAATCAGCTTGCACAAACCGTTTCGAACCCAAGATCGATATTCAATTTACAGTTTTGTCACAATGGCAATGAAATTTCTTGGAAGTGATTTTCGCCCACGTTACCAATGAATTACCCGCGCACAATTTGATGATGCCATATCCTACAAGATGCTGATATTACATTCTTCATGCTGGTCTCTCTCTCTCTCTCTCGACCTAATTCACCATGTAGACTCCGGGACAGTAGGAATTAACCGTCTAGCAGACAATTTCACGGTCTCATCCCCTTCACTCTGTTTCATACAGATATGTGCCACTTTGTTGTTTTTTTTGGATCTCCTCTCCTTGCTGCCACATTGTAAGTCATAAATGGATTAACCCACGTGGCAGCAATGTACGAATGACGGCAGGTTAATAACTCTAATGCCCGGACGAAGAAAAGAAACGTCTGAACCTCTTGACCCATGTAGTCAGTGAGCATCAACTATCCAGGTTTATATACGTGCGTTTTGCTGATCTTCATTTTTTATTCATTTTTTTATTCCTTTGAAAGAAAAAAAACTCACTATGATCAGTAATGCTGGGTACCACAACAAACGCTTAGGCACTAGTAAGTCGGCATTGGATGGTAAAAGATTCTACGCGTAGCGCTCATGGACGATGATCGCCCAGTGATCAACGGCTAATGATGATGAACGCTGGAAGTACTATACCTCGGGTTTCACGTGACGAATCTTCCCGGCAGCGTGAAAAGAGAGATAGTTGTAGTTTATAACGGGGGTCTATACAGGTGAATAAACGAAGCAGGAAATAATTCAGACTCGTTTGGATGATACAACTCTTCCCGAATTGTATTCAAAGTATAACGCTCTGAGTTATTATGAAAGCCTTGTCTGACGATTAAATGTTTTCTTTAGATTTTTTTGTCATTGAATTGAATTAATGACCGGATCTGTTGAATAGGAGTTGAAGAATACGAGTGAATATAATTCTAAATCAAAAGGCTAAAAGGATAACTTTAAAATTCGTCCGCTCTTCTTAAAAGTGTTCAATATTTGAAAAATTGAAAATTATTCAAAACCAATGGA
>JABSMS010013738.1:0-12706 GCA_018902275.1 Aleiodes sp. PSUC_FEM 10030003
ATTTTTTATTATTTTATTTTATTTAGGAAGAAAAGAAAAATGGTTATAAACACGTCTTTGGCTCCCCTTTTCATTCTTGATTCTGCAGTTTAATAGTGATCTGCATTGTCGTGTACACTGAAAAATAAGAACAGTTATAAATTATTACTGATTTTTGATTTCTCCTTATTAAAAAATCTTTTTATTTTTTCAAGTTTAATATGCAATTGTTAATTAATCATAAACAACATTTATGATGATGGATATGCATATGACGTGATGTAATGACAGAGCATATTATTGTTGTTAATAATCCAAAAAGCAGTTTTGCGCAGGAGTTTTTATCGAAGAGATGGAAGACCTTTGTAGGATGATTAGTGATTCCTTGTTATCTCTACAGTAGAACAACAAAATCACTAGTCTTCCATACAACGGACCTCGGTTATACAGCACGTTGGATGGTAAATGGCTTCGTGTAATCTTCGAGTCGATATTCTATCAAGTTTATATTATTAAATATCCTCTTTCCTTCACCATAACATGATTCGAGTTTACCTTCATCTTTCTAAAGAGTTTCAGAGTTTCATCAGTTAGTTAAAGAGTAGTGTAATACTTTTTGTTCTTTGAGCAGTTTATATAGATCATATGAACTATAATGAATGTATAAATGTTAATAAATGAATAAAATATTTAGTAGCTTCTCATGATAGCGTAATGTACAATAAAATTCGTGTATGATTTTTCATAATGGATTAATTTAGTAATGATTCAATAATAAAAATGAAATTACATAATTACCTCTGTTGGAGCAGGTACTGGGCCATTTGAATCTGATTCGGTAATCCGGTAATGGTGATAATGCGATCGTTGCTACCAGGTAATGGCTCATCTATTATAATTCCCGCTCCGCTGTCTGATCTGATTTTTCTAATTCTCGCACCACCTTTACCAATAATAGCTCCTGCCAACTGAATAAATACAGTTATAACAACATCAGTTTATTTCATACATGATGAAATATTTCAAATCCAATATAGAATTAATAATTTATCTTACGTCCTTGGGGATAGTGACTTGAGTGCTAGTCTTATTTCCACCCATGTTTCCAGGATTATTCTGATTATTTCCACCCATTGGAGGTCCACCCATTCCTGAATTTCCACCACTGCCTATTCCATTTGGAGAATTTCCTTGCATACCCCATCCATTATCTAGGCAACACACAAATTTCATAACTACTTTAAAACTTTTCATAGTATATTAATTATTAACCAATATAAGACTCTCAATTTTCAGCGTATTTTGAACAATATTTGGGCTTATATAGAAAACTCGCTAAGAGTAAGTAAAAAAAATTAGATGATTGTTCATGTTAAACTTAATCCGCAAGATAGATCTCAACATTTGATTAATAACCTATAATAATAAGAATATTCCGGAAGATTCATTGAATCAATTTAATTTCATATAAAATAGTATTAATATATAATTTTTGTTACCATTATAATTGCCGCCACCAAAAGGCGGTGGTCCCCCTCTGTTGCCAGTGAAACCCCCACGATTTCCTCCATCATAGCCGCTACCGCCGCTTCCAACTCCTCTAGCATTTCCATAACCACGGTCTGGTGGTCCTGTCATACCACCGCCACCTCCACCACCGCGAGGTCCACCTCTGGGTGGTGGTGGAAAACCTCGATTCATTTCAGGTGGTCCGCCACCACCACCTCCACCACCACCACCGCCACCGCCACCACCACCTCCACCACGACCATCACGTCTTGGCGGCATTCCCTGTCCACCACCTCCACCTCCGCCACGTCCACCAGGTCCAAAACCACCAGGTTTACCCTGGCCTTCACCTGATCCATATCCGCCATACTCTTCGGCATAGTAGTCATCATAATTATGAGGATCATACGGATTGTTCACGCCCTTCAGTGGAGACTAGATATTTAACAATCAAATAAATAATTCACACATTTTTTCAACCGTTCTTTCATTAGGGTAATTATGGAATTTTTAGGCTTACAGTTTTTATCGTTGCTACAAGTTCGCGAATACATTCCATACATGTTGCTGGCTTGCCACAGATACTGATCACTCGATCGCTGCTGTGAGGACAACAGTTTGAGTATATCTTTATCCTTGCCCCAGTTTTCTATACAGAAAAACATGATTATATGAATTTTCATATGTCGGAATTTCACATAATTTACTGTGAAGCTTTCAAGTTCAATCACTCTTCTCTCTCTCTCTTATATTTTTTACATGCCTATATTTTTTTTGTGTAGTACTCTATAATTTTCTATTTATACACATTTTATTCAATTTTTCCTTTGTTCTCTTCAATTTTTTGATGCATTTTTTATTTTTTTGTGTGTGTATGTTTTCTTTCTCCTTTTGCGGAGGCAGTTGATCATTGTCGACATGTATGCGGCATGCAAAACCACTTGCGACCTGTCATTTTATAGACACCAATCATCAGATCGCGTGAGTTTACACTGTTAGTCTCATAGGGAGAGGGAAAAGCGGAGGGAGCATATAGACTGAGAATTTTATTTTTCGTTAAAAAATAAAAAATTTGGAGTTCACCAACATTCGAATTGCAGAACTTGGTAAGGAGGTAAACTCCAAGAAAAGTAGAAATTTATATGAATTTCGAGCAAGTATTGACATATCAATTCGAACTTTGTCAGTAAACAAGAGAAATCCATCAAGGAAACAAAACTTATATAACGAAAACTATTGAACTTTATTAGTTACTTTGTAGAAGGTTACCCCCTAATATGCATTCTATAAATGTGCTTTGCAAATTCTTAGTTTTGCAGTTTGATTTTTGATAAATGTAAATGATCTTTATTCCATTCAGTGCAAATGAATTTACGTCAACTCATGAATTTTCAAAATATAAATCACTCAATGAATAATAAGTAGATTCATACCAAGAGAATTTTGTTTAGTTTTTAGTCGAAACAGTCAAGTCGTAGACAACTCACTGCTGCGTAGACAGAAACGTTGGAGAATTTCTACAGTGTTAATTCAATTTAAATATACCTATAAAACTAAACGATTTCTTCTTCTACTCTTCCATGGGAGGGTAAAGTGATTTTCTTGTAATATAACTAATCGAGAAACGAACGCCAACAGACATTAGACATTTTGGATTTCCAAAAACCTACGGGAAAATTTTGTCATTAATTTCTCCGGTATGTAGATAATTGACACTAACATTGAGAAGAGCAGATTAAGAGAAATTGTAATTAAAGATATTATATCTCCTACATTTTATCTTTATTCACAACCTTATTCGTATGTGAATTTTGTTACAAATAAATTATCCGATGAATAGAAATATTGAATTTTCTTACATTAAGTAATTTAAATTTTTGCTTGTAATGGTTCTGACTCTGAATTTTTCATAAAATGATAATTGAAGCTTGTGAAACATTCCATTCCATTCTCATGAACTTGATGATTACACGTTTATGAAACACCGGGCTACAAAAAAATATTTATTCAAATTGAGATTATAATTTAATACTAATTTATTAACGGAAAAAATAAAATTTCAGAGCTGAAAGATTTAATTGAAGAAAAAAAATGACGACAAAATACGCGATAAAAGAGATCTCTCGTCACAATAATGAGAATGATCTTTGGATGATTCTCGATGGTAGAGTTTATGATCTGACAAAGTTTCTCAGCGTACATCCGGGTGGTGAGGAAGTACTTCTGAATCTTGCAGGCAAAGATGGTACAACATGTTTCGATGATATCGGTCATACTACAGAGGCCATACAATTACGTGAGACGTTCAGAATTGGTGAGCTCACTACTGCTGAAACAGCTGATATTACTGCCGAAGAACCTCAATCTTCTGATATACCAAGTGATAATGGTACTGAGTCAACGATTGATAAAGACAAACAAAAATCACCTTCTTTAGTACCAATTTTTGTTGGAATTCTTGCTGTTATTTATGCTCTTGTTTTTTATTATTTACTTTGATTATATAACTTCAATCATTAATAGTACAAATAAACAAAATTTATCCAATAGATGAAGAGTTTTTTTTTTAATGAAAAATAATTTTTTAATGCTTCGAATATATAAATTCATAATGCTTTAAAATTTAATAATTCTCTCAAATTTATCTTATCAGTGTACTGAGTCGAGAACTAGTTATTTATATCTTACAGTGGTGGCGCTCATATCGTGACACTCTATAACGTATAAGAAGGAAAAATGTGGGCTTCAAAGGTGTATAGAAAAACATGGATGACTGTGCTATTCTACTAGAGAAATAAAGATTTTCGTCATCTGTTGATCAATGATAAACTTCTTAATTGTTATTACTTCTTTTGTCTCAGATATAGTTGCGATAAAAATTAAACATTTGATTGACACTGAAAATTCGATACTTCTAGATTGAATTAATTAATTAATTAACTAATTCAGACTTTGAATGGCAATCTTAGAATTTGAATGTGAAAAAATAATGTTTTTGAAGAATATATTTTACTGATTGAATCACAGCTCAAAGTTCATAAATATTGGCTCATTCTACATTGTTTTTTGCTTATCTTCCTCTTGCGATTTTCCTGTTCAATCAATTATTGAGGAGAAGACGAAAGAGGAGAAAAAGAAACACCGAGGGTCACGTAATAATAATGGAGTAAATTGGACGAAAATCGACGATTTTTCTAGTCTTATCTATACCCGGGCACAGATGAATAAGGACAAATGCTGATGTATTCTCTCGTTGAGATAGTATGGGCTAATAACATAATAGTAAGTGGGAGGTGTATGTTAGTGGGAAGGGAGAATAAATATATATAGCTGAGTGCGTTCGTGTATCTGGTGATAGTCTGACAGTACGTGTGACGTTGTTGACTGTCTTCCAGTCGATATATATTTCATTCTACAGTATAAGTATCATCACAAAGAGCCAAGTTGAACATTGATCCCATAATTGTGATTTAACTGTTTGAAATCTAATTAACTGGAGAATATCTCAATTATTCAATTTTTTGGTGAGTGAATTCACATAGATGCATTGTTTTTTCATCCTCTAGATTACAGATTATGCAGCAATTTAAATTAAGAGTGATAAGGAGGATGAGAATATAAAGGGAATATTTAGTGAATAAAGCAGTCCCACCCAGCATTGTTGTGAATATTCATGAGACGTATTAGAGTTATAGAGAATGAGCCACGTGGCTTGAGTAGCTAAAAAGAGATAGAAAGAGAGAGAGAGAGAGACGCGGGGGGAAGAAGGCAAGAGAAGTACAAGTGCTTGAGGGCAAGGTGAGTCGACAGGATTTTCATGCTCTTCTCTCTACAATATTAATCTTCCAAGTGAAGTTCTGGCGTTTCTTGCCACACCAAATTTTTCGAAATGAACTATGTCAAATCAATTATTTAAACTAATCCAATATTTATCGTTCGACAAGGCTTAACAACTGAAGCGTCATAAGTATAGGCGCCATATTGATTGTCGTACGCATAGCAGTACTAATAGTCATTGGAATATTGCAACAGTGGCCTTGATACATGCATGAGATATTCTTCAAATTTATAATGATTATTCAAGTGAATATTGTCTCAATGAGTGAGGAAATTGTCCTAGTTTTTGTGAACATGTATCAAATTGGAATGAAATAGCTCAATTTTTTTTTCAAATTTCATGAAGTTGATAGTCAGTTTTTTAACGGAATTGTATTAAAATTTCATAAAATAAATTCATAGGACTTGTGAAAAAATCCATCCAGACAAAACTAACGTATCGTCAATGATACGTCGTTGAGGTATTGCGTAATCGACTATGTATTCAAGTAATCTTCTTAGTTCACATTTCAAACACCAGTTCGCGCTATTCCGTTCACCATTACTTTTTTTTTATTTTTTATCGAAACTTCATTATAACTCAACCAATATACTTGAGATGAGATAACGCATCTAAGCCGAATGAAAACATGAAAATAAATATTAATAAATTACGTAATAAGACTTTCTCTCGAAAATCTCCCGAAAATTCATTTTTTGCATTGAACCTATGAGGAGTAGAAGATGAATAAAAAAAATTTATTTGAGTTATTTTTTGTAGATTCAACTTATTAAATCGGAAGGTAATCTTACTGGAAAAAATATGGCAGATCTGAAGCAATTCACAAGGGCAGAAGTAGCAAGTACTGAGGCAAAAATTACGCGCTTTGTAATTCACGATAAAGTTTATGATGTCACAGCTTTTTTGAATGAACATCCTGGTGGAGAAGAGGTACTACTCGATCATTCAGGCAAAGATGCGTCTGAAGACTTTGATGATGTTGGACATTCAACAGATGCCCAGGACCTTATGAAGAAGTATGTGATTGGTGAAATAGTTAAAGAGGAAAGGACAAACAGTAAGCCCAAACAAGGATGGGTTGCTGGACATGGCAAGGAAACTGAGAATAAAGATACCTCTGATAATTTCTATCTTTACGTGGCCGGACTTGTGGCAGTAGTTTTGAGTTTTTGGTGGTTCGCGAGTTCTTGATTTATTTATTTATATTTCGATATAAGGTGGGAACAAATTAATGTCCAACATTCCGGTATTGATGGTCATAACTAGAATAATTATTTAAATTTAATTGCCCAATGCCTTATTGTCATTGAATATTTTTCTTTTTTATGAAATAATTTTCGTATTGGAATTGGCATACAAAGACTAATAAAAAAATATTATGAAATTCAAATTTTTCACAATTTTTCTTTTCATCAATGATGATAATTTTTATTCTTTATTAATGGAAAAGCGAAAGTATCTGGTATTTTCAAATCAAATAATGATTGTAGTAAAAATTATAATAATAAGCACCCCAGTAATTCAAGTTGGCGAGCGATAATTAACAATTGAACTTAGGCTTGCGTTTATTTCAGTATGAGCTGGGCGACATGTAGTGCGGGTAGGGATCGATGATGATCTAGTATGGGCAACTGGAGCGCAAGAATTTAACAACGTACCCTGAAGGAAATGGTAATTCATAGTGCAAAATATAGGGGGTAGGTGCGTTTATTATGCATACTTGTACTGATGAGTCTAGTTTATTATGTGTAGTAGTAAAAGAAAAAAAAATCCAAGTTAAACGTCATTGATTTGAGTCATTGTAAAATTGGATCTCGATAATGACCTGTGCAATACAATTGGTTTTGCATTATTGTATTCAACATTTTTTTTCATTTATGATATTATAAATAGTGAATGTTAATTCAGATTATTCTTAAAATAAGGCGCGATTCTAATTAATTAAATTCAATCTACCTATATCTGAACTTAATGAATACCCACTATAATTTTTCCAAGTTTTAAAATGTTAATTTCATTCTATGTGGTTCATTCATTCTAAAATCGGGAAAGTCCAGCACATTCTTGTAAGGAATTCATTTCAATCACTCAAGCACGATGAATTAATTAATGGATACAATAATAACAATACTATTATTAATAATTAAGAAACGAAAAAGAGAAATTCTTACGTTTTTTTCAGCAAAATGTTGATATTATTTAATGAATTCCACTCCATTAATTCACAAAAATTTAACAGCATGATAATATGAGCGATGTATCAATACGATAAATTCGACGTTATGGAATTACGACTAACAGGAGATTAATTGCGAGCCGAAGTGTTCAAGTGAACGGTCGAAAATGAACTGCTCGTAGCAACTCGAAGAGGCTTACAAGACATTGCCTCGTCCTCACCCCGGTCTCATACCTAAGCGGTATTATAAGACCCTGTGTCCCTCATTTCCGGTCATGTGGAGGGGAAGAGAAGAAAAGGGAAAATTTTCACGGCCAAAAGGAAGGATGTTCCCAACCATATTCTCTATTTCTTTCTCCTCTGGATCAAATAATTCTATAGATTTTCGCATGATTCTTCGAGCAATTGTAAGAGAAAAAGAGTCAACTATGTGACAAAATAACTTTGAATTCCTTTGTTTTTTAATTTTAAAAAAATATGAGGTGTAATGGTGATTTGAGAACCTAAAATTTAAAGGTACCCAAGACTTTAGAAAGATATAACACATCTTCATAGAAAGGATATCCTATAGAGAAAAATCATGAGAGAACGTCGGATAGACGTCTCGTACACCTGGCGTGGCAGCTGTTCATATGGCGTCCGTTACCTTAGGTAGCACCTGTTTGGTTCGCGTGATGCCCAAGCCAAACCCCCATAGCAACACATGTCACCGTAGGAGAACTTAAAAGAGAGAGAAAGTCAAGGGAGGCACAGAGAGGATGATCATTATTCGCTAAAATGCGAAAATACTCAAATGAATTTTCCAAATAACGAAAACAAGTGTTAGCAGTCGTAATAGAAAATTCTTTTTTTTATGTTGATATACATTATTAAATTACCATTCTTACAATGTCTTTGATAATTTAAACACAGGTGTTTGCAAAACTTTCTCAAAGGAAAATTCAATTTTGAGTTTTTCCAATACAATCATAAAATTTATCGAATTGTGCAAATCTTTTTTATCACGATTTTTTTCCTAACATATGGAAAAATAATATACATAATCTTTAATTCACATGTACCAACAATAATTGAGGATGTCATATGTCAGTAAACAGACATACAATATGGAACAATATGTGAAATGTTAAAAAACGACATGTGCCTTATTCTTTATTCTCCGTCCAAAACAAGAGAACAATGAAAATGTATGAAGAGGATATGAGCGTTACATGTTTTTTTATGAAGATGCGAATCGATATTATTGACAGATGGGAATAACAATTCAACAGACAGGAAGTTATGCCACTGTTAATAACAATCCTTCCGACAGAATTTTCCTTTCGGTGAAACTATCTGAAGCAAAGCACTTATTTGCATTTCTATATTTACCAATTCATCATAAACTATTCAAAGAGAAAAAAATTCTAATGTTTCAATTTAATTGTATATTATGCCCCTAGAGGAAAGAAGTTAATTTGGACAAAAATTTTCCTCCCGAGCGAAGCGAGGGTGCAAAATTTTTTTCGAAGTTGACTTTTTCCCTTCCGTTGTGGTGCATACAATATTTTTTCATCTAGAGAGAAAAGAACGTCGTTTTTTTTCCCTAGATGCAAAAATTTAATTTTTCAACATACCGTGCAATTTAGGGCAGAAAAATTGCGGTGAATGAGTTTAATTATTACCAAAGTTTAGTTGGGAACCTTGCTTTTGTAGGATTCATAGTAAATGAAAGTCGGCTCCTGGGGAATGACATCCAAAATTATATGTATAGATAATTCATCAAATTGAGTTTGGATTTTGGTCATTCTATTGTACAGCTGGAGGTGAAAGGAAAAATTCCGTCAAAGCCACCTGAAGCTGATAATTGTAAGAATGCCTGTTCATAGTTGATAATACAATACAAAAAATCAAGGTGTGAATGATGTAGAGTTTCTAGCGGAATTTTTCTGTCTTCAGAATATGTCAAAGGAACATTTAAAAATGAAATAATACAGTGGTTATATTCATGAACTATGGTACATACAGCCTATGAATCACGCTTGTGACCACGAATCTCGATCACAACGAAAAATGGCATTAGATTGAGAGTGCCGTGAGCGAAATCAATAAAGTCACCTCATGACAAGACCTCACATAGAAATAAACCAGCTCATCGGCGATGTCGCTGAGTGGCAGTGCCACGTCTTTCAGAGCTTATTCTTTTTCTAAGTTTGATTATTTGGGTCAAAAATTGGGAATTGAATCATTCCATTTTTGCAAAAGCTGTGAGCTCATTTGTCATGGATGGTTTAGGCGGGTTCTCCATGATTTTAAAGGTAATTATAACTTAATTATGGCGAGTTAGTGTTATCTCCATAGGGGAAAGTGGCGTAAAATGGACACACCTTAATTTCGATGTTTCATGGTATGAAAATCGCAAGAAATCGAGAGAAATATTGAAGATAGGTTAATTTTCATAATTCCATTGGGAAGCTGAGGAAATTTTAGGTGAAAAATGTGTACACAATTTTTTTTTTCTATTTTTAACAAAATTTGAGTTTTCTGGTCAAGATTTGAAGAGGTCCCCCTTTCCAAAATAAAAAAAAAACACTTTTTTTGGGAATATCTCCGGTTCTATTGGTCGTAGCGCAAAAATTCAAAAACCATCTAAAAGGTGAGCATATTTTAAAAAAATTGAGTGTGCAACCCCCCATTTTCCATCGATTTGAGTAGTTTCGAATGAGTTTTCAACTATTCCCAAGAGAGTCATCACTAATTTTATCCGAATCGATTTCTATTCCATAGAAAGAGGGGAGAGGATTTTTTATGGTCATTTGAGAGGCAATCGATTCATCTTCAATATTGAGAATAAAATTGAGAGAATCTCAAAGACTTACCTCACGAAGCTCTTTTATTTTAAGTCCTCCTTTGCCAATGACGCATCCAGCTTGACTCTGGTGTACCAACATACGTACATCGATCTCATCGTTTCCATGCTTTGAACCATTCTAAAAATTCAATAATGGTCGGTAACAATTTTGATTCTTCATTATTTGTAATAGTTATGTGATTCAATATTTTACCTCTTCAAGATTCGGTACAACTTTATTAACCACCTGCAGGACAGTGTCCAGATCTGAGCTGATCGTCAGAACCCTACAATCAGAAATACTCAAAGATTATTAATAGTTATCGTAACACAAAAATATAATTGTCATTTTTAAAAATTCAAACGATTAAATTAATTTAAACTCGAGACTAATATTTTTATAAAACCAATCCCAATATTTATTACCCCTTGAATGCACATAAAAATGTAAATTTCACTTAAAGTTATCTTTTTGAGAATGGATCGAAATATCAAATACAATAAGCTGTCGAGCTTTTGTTGTCAGGTGGCAGAGGGTCAGTTTACATGAATGTATTTCATTAATCAGTACTATACTGACTTTGATTTTTATAAATGTAAGACGAAAAGAACACGGGAATAATATTATTTGATTTCACCTACCCAGTTTTTATATAATTGGACAATAAGAGAAATATATTAAAGAATTTATTTTTATAGTATTAATATCAGATTGAAAGAATACATATCGAATCGTTTTAGAATATTGTGCTTATGAATATGATGCTTCTTTCGTTCGATTTTCTTTTTAAAACCGTTATCAAATTAGATACTCGTGACTTTCTATGATTATAGTCAAAATTTGATAGCAACGGAAGGCTTCTGAATGTACGTTGAATGATGTTCCAAATTAAAATTTAGGTCGGACGTTGCTGAGAGATTATGAAGGAGAAATGCATCACCAGATGTTGAATTAACAAAGAATTTGTGTTATTATTTTCTTGTTTCAACAGTTGAAAGAATGAATTAAATTTATAGTAGTTCTAATCATTTCAAATTGAGTTCGGTAAAAACTGTTGTTCTATAAAGTTGTTGAATATAATGAAAAGGGAGAGAGGGAAAGAGATCGATTTGTAATTCCATTTGCGAGTTGGCAGCTGATTCTACGAAATTTATAATCTGTTCAAATTTGAAACTAGGGGTAAACTTGTTATTTCTCATAGAATTCATTACATTTAGTGTAGATATTTAAGCATGAAACAATGTTCAATCGCAAAGTATCTTCATTATTGTGACTGAGAAATATGATTAAATTTTTTTCACATTTTTTCATATTTCTCGATGGTTTGCTACATTATTCTTAAAGTTGACTCATGGGATATGTATGTGTCCAATAATAACATTAAAATAAACTGGGGAAGTAATAGATGTTAAGCGTTATCGCCTAGTTTGTTATAATGTCCTGTAATCTGGTCCTATATTTTTTGATGACGATGATGATGATGATGATGTAATTTTATTTTATATGCAACACATCTTTCCCTGTAGGTATGGAATTTATTAAACATGTGCTTCATGGGTATTAATTTTCATTGTTTTTTCTCCCATTTTTAGGATTTTTTGCTTCTTGGGGGTAGACAGAAAGCTATTTTCATATGCTTCATGTACCTGAGCTAAAATTCCTCACGTTTACCATTTGATTAAGAAACAAAAAAAAATGATATGAAATTATCAAATGGATCAATAATTAATGTGAAGGAAGTGAAAACGTAATAAATAGATAGAATAGATTTGAAAGAAAGATATAGAATAACTGTGAAAAAAATATATGTGTGACAATAATACATTTAGAAAAATAAAAGAATGATATAAATATCTAAAAATTAAAAACGATAGTCATAATGTAGTAAAGTATTTTAACATATATCTTCGCTCTTTGTTCATTATATACTTGTCCATGTTTCAATCTATTTTTTATTTCCAAAAGCCGGGTAATAATGGATTGGCTGGTAATATAGTTAAACAAGATTGGTCTTCAGGTGCATCAAGATAGAAACCTTGAAAGGGCCAAATCAGTTTATAGATTTATAACACTATAACAAAAGCTTTTGAGTGATAAAGGAGTAGCACATGTGTGAATTTTAATTTTTGGTTGTTAATTATATCATTGAGCATGAAAATTATTCACAATTGATGAAATGAATCAATACGCAGATGATGGCAGATAGTTGCTAATGAGAGATGAATTAATGTAAACAATACTGGATAAAAAAAGAAATTATAACAATATTGATGATAACCATAAAAAAAGTATGATTAAAAATATAATAATGATATTAACGTTAACAGTAATTCTTTCATCTTTTTTCAATAAAGAAAATTAATCAATAACTCT
>JABSMS010013749.1:0-12705 GCA_018902275.1 Aleiodes sp. PSUC_FEM 10030003
ATTAATTCGTAATTATTATAATACATAATATTCACAGAGTCTGTTCAAAAGAGAGTAGAATTAAAAAGGGTAAATAGATTTGGAGGAACTTTTTTTTCATTCATCTTTCTCGTGAAATAAAAAAAAATCGGGGAAATGGGATGTCGTATCTATACACATTTCGTTATTCAATATTTATATCACAATTTACAAAATTTACGGTTCAAAGAAAAGGCGGGCGAGGGGCGGGTGGGGAAAGGGGGATGAAGTTCCTCACTTCGTTTCGGAGTTATCAAATTTGTTTTCATCCAAAAATTTACGTTTCGGGTTTTCTTATTTGCTTTTTCATTTTTTTTAAATATCCTTAGATCTTTGAGATTTGTGAAAAAGAAAAGGAAAAAATAATTATAATTATAATGAAAATGAATAAACATGTTGCATTGAATAATGAAAGAAAAATTATTTTCTTTCATTAAATTCATTTGCGGAAATTAAATAGTTGAAAATAATATGATTAAGAAGAAGAATATTTTTCATCCTGATCTTTAAATTTTATGCAACACTGAGATCTCAAACACATTCTCTCTACGTGTTCCTTCTGTTTTTCATTTTATTTTCCTTAGTTTTTATTTTTTTTTCTCTTTCATCCTTTCCGAAAACCTCAAGCTCTACAAAATTAAAAAGCAAAATAAAAATTAGAAAGAATCTTTTTTTTTCTTTTTCTTCCTTTCAATGAAAAGAAAAAAAATAATTAAGATTATCGAATTCTTTCTTGAAACTATTCTGAATCTGATTAATCGTTAATTATTCAAACAACGACATTTTTCTCGCAGCAGACATTGAATTACGTTGACCCAAATATTTTGAAACAAAACACTTAACATGTAAGATTGATTAATTTTTTTCTCTCTTCAATTTGGGAACATCAACTTTTATATCGAATTTCTTATTTTTTCCGGAAAAAAATTCCTTGTCAGGTTTTGTTTTCTAAGCATTTAGTCAATCAACATCAATGTGACGCTCATAATGATGGAAAATAAAAGAAAAAAGAAAGATCATTATTTTACGTCAAAATTTTACAATTTGCAATTTTTTTAATCGAATTTTTTCAGGATAAAATCAAAATTTCTCAACAAAACGAACGTCACAGTGATGAAAATGCTCTTCGTAAATACAAATTCACCAATGAATTTGTTTCTTTCTGAATGACGATGAAACTTTATTCTTTATTTTTCGTTCTTCGTTCTTTTAATTTATAAGACCTGGGTTGGCTGCTGTGCAGGTGTTGGTACAGGTCCAGCTACTGACGCAGGTGGTCCAATTGGTCCAAGATCGCCGGTGCCAGTTGATGCACCAGCTGGTGTTGATACACCCATTGCTGATGCCGTTTTCATGAAGAATTTCTCCAATTTAACGATAATATGTTTACCATAAGTGTATTTACGTAAACTATTCAAGTGTGGTCGTATTTTATGCATCAAAACTTTTCGTTGAGCTGGCTCTGCTACGTCAATCATTTTTTGGACCACATAGTTGGCGTATTGATCTTTCATCATGACATTTAATGCACTGAAAAGTAGAGAAAAACATTCGTTAATGTTTGATTATAATTAAAACAAAATTATTCAAGAAAATTTGTTCATGTAATTGACTTTTTATGATGCCTAAAACGATGTTGAAGATATGTAGTTATTTTATCAATCCATTTAGAAATGATGTCTAAAACTAGGGGGAAATGTAAAAAAGTACTCTGAATTTAATGGCCAATGAAATATTTGGGGTATCCTGCATTATAACTCTATATTGGCAAACACATTTAATACACCTTTTGTAATCCATTACCCAATAAATTAATATGGATTGGTGGCTTTAAATGATAACTTACATGAAGAAGATCATTACTTTTGTCAGTAAAAAAAAATAAAGAATTTCTCGAATACTTCATGGTTTTGATTAGATATTCTATTAATAATAATTATAATACATTGAAAACAATTGGTGATATTATCTTGTTGATTCACATCAAATTAAAGAGAATAGAGACCCATGAAAACCAAAAGAAGAGAGGATATTCAGTTAATTTTTGCTTAAAATTTTACTCACCTATCGTTGAATCCACAAACTTCTTCAATGAGTACAGCACGTTCTTGTCTTGTAGCATGTGTAACACATTTTTCAACAACATTACTTGCAAATTTATGCTGCGATAGTGCCAAAACCTTTCCTCTAACACTGCTAATTAATTGTGCCTTGTCTTCAATTTTTCCATGCTCAAGTACATGTTGTATAACGTAATTACCATACTGATCTTGAATAAGTTGATCAGTTGCTGAATGCAATTCTTGTAATATACCTTGTGTTTGTTCTGGTGTACAATGTTCCAAAATACGTTGTATAACGCGACAGCCATATGGATGTGTACTTAATGAATAAACTTGTCCAGCAAATGCACCGATAACAAATTGTAATGCACGCGGTTCAACGCATTCAATGCATTTTTGTACAACATGATTACCATTCTGATCTTTGACACATTTCAATACGTGTCCATCTAATTCACGTACAATTTCTTGTTGTTGTTCTGGTCCAATTGATTCAAGTGCTTTTTGTATAACACGACAGCCATACATTTGGAGTGCCAGTGGCAGTACATGACCTCGTACCTGAAAAAAAATTATACAGATAAATGAAGAAATTTAATTATTCATAGATTTTTTGTGCAAATAATTGATCAGAATTTTTTTGAGATATCAACAATGAAAATTTTCAGCTGACACGCAATGGATACATCATATTTTTTTATTCTTTAACATTTTTTTGATTTTCTTTTTTCTTGACGAATAAATTGAATCGTTAAATGAGACGAATAACTACAATTGTTTCCTACTGAGTGATTGAACAATTATCACAGAAGGGAAATTGACGAGTGAGTGCAATCGAAACCAATATCAGGTCATGAATTCAGACGATTTCTTATGGTTTTTTTTCGTTGAGCGAATGCAGTATTTAGCAACAAGACAGTGAAATTAATCAGTTTCGATTTTTCCATCAAGTTTCAAAGAAATTTTTATTAGGTTCCACAGAAATTCCTCTAACTTAATTATTTTCCGAGATATTTCATCAAAATATGATAGCAAAATAAAATTGATTTATCTCGGTCACCAGGATTTTTTTTTTGCTATAACTTTTTTTGAGAAGTTTCGAAAAAATAAAAGACAAATACACGGCTCACATACCTTCTGTGCTAAGGTTGACTTTTGTTCTGGTGTGCCAAACTCGAAGAATTTTTGTATCACGTAGTTACCAAATACATCTGTCATTAAAGAATAGGCTGAAGCCAAAATTTCTTGGAAAACAAGTTGTTTTTCAGCAGCCGTTGCTCTTTCCAATTTCTGTTGAATAAATCGTGAACCATGCTGGTCCTGGCTGAATTCAACAATATGATTTGCCAGATCACGTAGTTGAAGACTTGGAAAACTGTAAATTATCATTAAAAAATCATATATTAAAATGATATATTAAATGCATTTTTAGATTCTTTTATTATAATGTGTGTATTTGATTTTATTCGATTTTTCGTGTGTTTTTTATTCTATCATCCAACAATTTTATTATTCATTCTCTTGAATCAAAAATTATTTTTCCGATACAGCGATGGTGATGACATTGATCGAATTTGGAGATTTTAATGGTTCCAGTGGAGAAACAGGGAAATTTGAGGCAGAAAATAAGATAATATTTTTCAATACTTTTCAAGTTATTCGAAAAAAGTTTTTTTTTTTAAATTCTTATTTTCTTTATTACCTCGGTAATTGTTCGTTCGAAATCGATCGTATTACAGAATTCTCCAACTCAAATTTACACACTCTAGTAAACAAAGCATGAAAAATAATGACTAACCGATTATTTCTGAAATCTTCAAGTAATCGTGATCGTCCACCGGCTCCTTTGTCACCAACTCCGGTAGTTCCACCTCTACCTGGTTTACCAACTAATGTTGGAAACAGCGAACTACTCGAACCGAAAACACCATTGGCAGTGAGTGCTGGTACAGTACTAGCACGGAATTTTGCCTCAGCACCTGGTGCAGCTGATACACGATTTGCACCACCCACTAGGCCACCAAGAGAGCCCCCAATTGATGGTGGAGGTGTTAGAGAAAGTCCCAATGGGCTTGGTGAAGCTGTGACGGTTCCTAAACCACAGGAATTAATGATTTAATTCAATTGTTAAACGTCTTCATGCACATTTTTTTATAAATATCTCCAAGACCCGTAGGTTTAGCAGAATTTGTCCAGAGACTGTTTTCAAGGGACATAAAATTTTCTACAAAAAAGATATCTACATAAATTCCATCAAACTCGATAGTTCCCTGGATATTTCTAAAAATAATATCACAAAGTATTGTAGTACAAATTGACTTTTTTTCCCCCGAAGGCATTTTTTTGTATCAATTTATTGTGGGAATTTATGTATTCAATGGCAAAGGATGGAGATAGATCCTCATTATATGGCAATTTTTGCTTTTTTTAGTTCTCATGTAAATTGAGTTATGAGTTGATGAATTAATTCTTTTATGAAATGGTTGAAGCCAGACTGATTAGTATCTCAAAATCTAAGGAAGATTGAGAAATTCTCTAGTTCCCTCAGATTACCCCTGTTACTGAGATTTTGTTCTTAGTAAAAGGGTTACTCTCGACTCGTAGCGTGTAAATCCCATAGCCCCAACTCCAAACACTCAGTACGTTCTAGTACGCTTTTTCAGTAATAGTCTTAAACGATATTTCAGACACATTGAAACTATTAGATTATTTTGTTTTCACAATTCCCAACGGCTTTTCTTTAAAAAAAAAATAACGATGAAAAAAAACCAAATTAGGGGAGGATAATGCGAAATGATTTATTTGGCAGATGCTTATTTCTTAAAACCCATGAAAACTTTCAAGTGCTGAATGACATTAACTACCTAATGCGCCATAGCTCTGTGGCCATTTTCCACGACTATATTCGAGACTTGGACTGAAGGCAGATGTATTCCGATCAAATGAATCCCGTCTGCCAGTTGATGATGCACCGAGCCCCAAACCTGATACATAAATCTCATTGTTACAACTAAATTTAATCAATAAGCTGAGAAAATTTTATTTTCAATGATAATGAATTTTATGGAGTTCCAAAATTTCCAAGATTCCATAGAATAGATAGGACAATTTGCACTGGAAAATTCTATAACTTGATCCATTTTGCTCCAATAATTTCGAAATTATTATAAAAATGGAAATATATAATTCAGAAGCTATTGTCTCAAATTTGATTGTATTGTAGTATTTTTCATCGCAAATTTTCCAATCCATTCGATAAAATCGTCAAATTTCAACAGATTCATCAATTTCATTGATACGAAAAATAATTTTTTTCTCATTGCAAACATTAATGACTAATTATGTTTTTTTATGTTTATTTTAAATGTTAAAAACATTGATGAGTAATAACTAAATGGACATTCCAAGCATGCGAAAAATGGCAATGAATGATGAACGATTATTTACATAAATTGAATCACATTACAAAACCCAAAAACAATTTAAAAAAAAGTAACAAAAAATACTACGGAATAAGAAATATCGCTTTTTAGTAGTATTTATATGTACAGTGGTGGTTTTTTCTTTGTGGCTTGATTTTGTTAATTAATACCTGTACTCTGTAGTTGAGCGGGCGAGCCGAGGGCACCCAGTGGTGAACCACCGTAACCAAGAGCCGCCAGACCAGCGGCCAATCCTGAACCCTGTTGTTGTGCTTGTTGGACAGCAACTGCCTGGGCTTGTGCAACCACCGCCGCACTGCAAGCTGCAAGACCTGCATCGACAAATCCCACAACCCATTCGCCATTTTTTCTTTCTCTTCTACTTCGTATTGTTTTTTTTTCTCTTTATTAAATCTACGTTTGAGGACTTTTTTTTGGATTGAGAGAAAAAATTTGATTATATGTTTCAGTTGATACAAAATTCAGGGAATTTTGTATATTATAAAAAAAAGTTCTTGATAAATTCTCCTAAATCTCACTGTTTCTGGAATTTTTTGAATTCATTACAACATTTTGAAAATCATAAACGATTATCTGCAACGCAGAATTGAATTATTAAAATAATTCACGAGAATTAATTTTAACAATGCTTCCCATCGGAGAACGCCTCAGCTCTTCAAAGCAATCATTGCAAAAATTCTCAACTAATTTCTCCTATGTAAGTTTCGTTCTACTTAATTTTTTCTCTCATTTCAAAAACTCTGGTAGTGTAACGAAAAGCACATTATATTCCAATACTCATTCTTTCCATTTTTCATTGAATGACAATTTCATTTAATTCGAATATATCTCGGTTCTCCCTTTTAAATTCTCTGCTAATTTTGTTTTGTCCCATAAAACACAAATGATGGATTCCATTGAAAAATCAATGACTTTCCAATCAGCATCGAGCAAATTATTCAATAAACTCAATAATATTCAACTCCGGCTTGTAAAATCAAATTTCTCAACGAGTTATGTTCATTCAATGAAGAATGAAATGAATATAAAAATGGATACGATTTGTTAGAGCAATAATCCATTAGTCACAAAAAAATCATTGATTATGTAAAGACAATAGCGATGGTTATGCTATGTTATTGGCTATTACGATATGAATGATAACGATGATTAATTTGTCCTTATTTCGTTTTTTTTTCAGTTTACCTAAGCATTCACCAGGTGTTGCATTACTGTGGGATGTTGGGGTGGGTTGAGAGTATAAGCTCGGTGGTGGAGGAGCCGGGGGTCCTGGTGGTGGTTGTGATGGTGCTCTGTTAACTAAAACTGGTGCCGGACTGACGAGCCTCATCGGTGTTGCTGCTGATCCCAATCCACGTACACCACCCATGACTATTGATCCATTTTGATCGTAATATGCTGGTATTACTTGATACTGTCCTTGAACCTGAGAACAGTGATGATGAAAGAATATTATTAGAAATTTGATACAAATAATTTTCACGATAAAAGTTTGAATAAATTGAGTCAAGGATTTTCCTTTGAAGTCAATTTTCATGAGTTATTACGGAATGTAAAGGAGATTTTAATTTTTGTGTGAAGGCCTTCTTTTTAGCTTCAAATTTTATCTACAAAAAATATCCCTACGGAAATTTCTCTATTTCGCGTGAACACCAAGTTATTTTAATAAAAACTTTCACCAATTCATTATTGAATTCGAAAGTAGAACGAATTTCATACTGAAAGAAAATTGCTCTTAGCGCTTTTACGAGATTATTAGTGTTGTTTTCACATTTCGAGAAATTTCAAATGAAAAATGGTTTTTGCCACGAATTTTATAACAAATTTCATTCTCTTTTGATCATTTCAATTTAATTGTGATGGAAGAAAATAAGACAATTTCATTTTTACCGGGTTTTTAGAAATAATATTTTGGAATCTGATAAAGGTAATGACATTTTCCATGTACTGCTTTCTGTTCGCTTGTATTTTTCTTGGCAAAGAAGTCGTGGCAAAGATTCCTTCATCTCCCTTACAAGTAGAGGCTCAGGTATGGTCCTCAACAATTTTGATAAGCTTCTCATTTGAAGAGTGCGATGATAATATATCGAAATGTAAATGTTTGGAACTTATACAAATAGTATTTTCAAAACTTTCGGGGTGAATATCTTTATGATTCTTGATAGTTGCACCCGAACAAAAACGATTCTCACAAAAATTACTCCTCTCTTTTAGGACTCAAGATATTCCATAAAAACTGGGATGAAATGAGATTAATCTATTTGGTTTGATAGCTTCTATTCATTACAAAAATCGCTTTTCTGGTCTATGTCAGAAACTAAGGAACCTTTCTTGATCGAGAAAAATCATGCTCTAAAGAAGGTTATCACAAAAAATTCTCTACTTTACTTAGTTTCCAAGCTATTGAATAAAAATTGATTACAAACTGAAATTACTCCGTTCTCCTTTAAAAGAAAAAGATAAAACGAAATCAATAGAAAAAATAAATAAATCTCACCGTTTGTGCAAGATTATTAGCACTATCTTGTGCAGCAGCAGCAGCTGCTGCTGATGATGGTGTGAGTGGTCTTCTTGGTGGTGGTGGTGCTGCTGCTTGTGGTGGTGCCTGTGGTAATAATCCAGCTGGATAAACCCATGGACCGACTCCATAATACTGTGGTACAACTGGTGGTGCACCAGCTATCAATGCACCAACGTATGGCTCTTGGCCACTAATAACTGTATAAGGAGCTGTTGGAAAATTTTGTTGTTGCTGTTGTTGTTGTGTCTGTGATGCTTGTGATGCAGCAAGGTACTGTTGTTGCTGTTGTTGTTGGAGTAACTGAAGTTGCTGAGGTGTTGCAGCTTGTGGTTGACTACGAAACAATTGCTGGAACATAGAAATTATTTTACGATTAATAAATATTATCAATTTGTTTGTTTGAAAAATTGTTCCTGAATTTAACTGTGCTTTGTTCATAGTTTTTCGGGAATATCTCAGAAATTAGAAGAGGTAAAAAAAAATTGTGTAGAAGAAAATTAGAGCTGCAAAGAAGGTTATCACATAAATTTTTCTATTTCTCATGGTGTTCGAAATATTCCATAAAAACTCGGAATTATTTCAAAATTCATTGTTATAGATTTCAAGATATTTCAAAAAATCTCATTAAGGAGAATTAACTTTCGTGTCATCGCTTCCTTTCTAAATAGAATAAAAGATAATACCTGCTAAGGTAAAATTCAACTTCGCGAAGTAATTCTGTATTACCCTAAAACACGAATTCCATCGTTCAGAGAAATGACGAATAAGAGAATCACTCACATTATGAGAGTCTTTCAATGCATTGTAATACATTTAGAACAAAAAATGAAATGATTTCTCCGAATCTCGTGATGTAATTCATTCCGTTTCTCAATTATGATACACTTTTTTTTCAGTTCCATATCGTCTTATAGGTGAGTTGAATGACCTTTAATGCGGACATTCACCGGACACATAGTTGGTTAACTCCTTTAGCCGTTTTATCCAACTGAGTCAGTGTTCTACGGTAACTCCGGCACTTTAATTGACCAGTAACGGTAGAATTCGAGTTCGGTGAACCAGAGATCTTTTTCCCATTGACTTTTGCATGTAAAGAGTTTATCCAAAATTATATAGAAGAACAAAAAAATTATTATTTATTAATTAATTTCATAATAATTCGAAAGTGATAAAATAAGGGAATGCAATTTTACTTGGTTCAGTTGTCATGGAATATCCTAAAATCTGATGCAGATGGAGAAATTTTTGGAATAACCTTTTTTGTAAATCTGATTTTTCTGAACAAAAAAGTCTCAACACTTTTTTTCCTATCTCCTTTAGATTCTCAGATATTCCAGAAAGACTCAATTTAGAATTTTTTTCAATCTCGTTTGATTGAATCAATTCACTCTCTTTTATTATGTCAGTTGTCGAAATTAATTTATTGAATGAGCACGAAAGAAACATCTCCATGAATAAATAATGCAACTATCAATTATCATTTTCATTAACAAGCACTTGCAGACAGTGTGACGTTAATTCTCGAGGTCAGGCACTAAACTTTATTTTCAAAGGTGTGTTTCGTCACGGCCTTGAGTTCGGTCACGAGCATTAAAGAATGAAGAAATATGTACAACAAACTACAATCAACTATCATTCTGATGATGATTTGTGCATAAAAAAGTAGTGAATATATGCTGAAGAATGAGTAACATCGTAATCCATTGGAACAACGTAATTCATAAGTGTTTTTTCTTTTATTCATACGTAAGATGGTAGTATTCAGCGAGTCGTGACTAAGTTATAACCAGACCCTCACCGATCAGCGATGCGTTTCGGCTATCGACCTCATATTTAAGTAGAACGAATTTATTCAATCAAAATTTTAGAGAAATTATTGGTCGATCATTTCAGGAACTTTTACTCCGCGTTTTTGAGAAATATCGCGCGATTTATGAGAGATAGGGCAATTGTCGTAGGAACCAATTTTGCGGAGGAAAAACAGAACTACAAAAAACGTTATCAATGAAATTACTCTATCCCCCATTGATTTCGAGATATTTCTATATCCTTTCAATAGGTCATTTTTTCCGTCACTATATCAAAAGAGCAAATTTTCATTCATTAGAATGAATGAAAAATTAATAGCAAAATGAAGATCACGCGATTGCCATGACAGTGATCAACAAGAATTCACGACCAATAAAATTACAAATAAAAAATTGACATATGAATTACAACAAAAGAATATGATTCAACACGCACATTATAATTACCTCTGATTGAATTGCGTTTCAATTTTGTCCTAATATTTCGAAATCCGACAGAGATAGGATTATTTCGATAATAACCTTCCTTATAGCTCTGATTTTTCTCTCCTTATAGCTTGACTCTCATTTTCACTCACGTTCAAGAGTGATATTATGGATTATAGTATTAAATCATGATTTAAGTGTCCGAGAATTAGAAAGGTTGAGAAGTAATGCCATTCTGTGTGGTTCTTTTTTTATTTTAATCCACGTGTTTGACTGACATTGACCATGGTATGGCGAAAGAAAACGATCCAGCTACCAGAAATCGGATGTAAGATTAAGTTGAGGGATTTGCCGGGTTTTGGGGCACCTGAAGTGCTTCAGAATGAACCAGAAGATCAACGAGATCGTCTGGTTGCAAGAGAATATTGATCGTTTAATGATTTATTTATTTCTTTTTTGAATAAAACATCAAAAGTTTCGCTGAATTCTTCCTTCAGTGGAGCGATAAGAAAAGATTATTTTCAGAATCCCTCGAAAACTATTGGATTTAGGTGAATTTGTCATGAAACCTTTTTTGGAGAAAATTGGATGAGTTACAAAAAAGGTTTCTTCATATCGATGATATGAAAGCGCAATAAAAAAATTACAGACGCATTATTTTACAAATATCTTGGGAAACAAATATCTTTCTCGTCATGTTTACATTTGAAAATGTTTACGGATAATGAAAGAAGAATTAAACAGATTTAAATCAAAAGTGTTTTCTTACATTTGAATAAGAAAATTTCAATGAATCATCAAACAAATCGAAAACTCATTGTTTCTCGTTCTGTTTACACGTTTTTACGAATTCTTTATTTTAGTTAAGAGCCTCAAGCATCCATGACATAGATAGGGCTTCTTTCAATCCGACTTTTTTAGTATTCAATCCGTTTCCGAAGAGCCGATGCACGTGGCATTGCCATCGGTTTATTTCCATAAACGGGAAAAGAACAGTGTCAGTTCTTTTTCCAAATGAAAAAAAAAGTCGAGTTGTCCAGATAATTTTTTCTCAACAATTATTGGGTTTTATAAATTTCGAAAATTCCAAGGATAATCCAGGAAAATTTGCGTTCGACAATGATAAAATATAAATGGGAGAATTAATTTTTCGAAATAATTCGAAAACTATTGATCTAAATTAAATTGTGCTATAAATTTTTTTTCAAGAAAAATTGTCGGATCTTTTCAATGAAGTTCATAAAATTTTGAAAATCTCAACTTAATTATCACGGACATAAAATTGTGGGGAAAAACTTGTTTTATGGGAATGAAACACAAAAGTACCGTTTCTTATTATTTTTTTCCACTTTTCGAGTGGAAAAAGGTCATTGATCTTTCTGTCCATTGGTATGCATAGTAGCAGTCAGGTTTCCGACATAAAATTAATGAAATTTGTTGACAATTTACTATTATGGAGATATTTACTTTCAATTTTTATTAATATCTCACTAAATGTAATAAATTTCATTAAAGAAATTGATAAAATATTTTTATTGAATTAATTATCTCATTAGGAAATGTTGAATCACCGATTAGAAAATTTTAATTTAGAAGAAATTAATTGAAATCGTGAATAAATAAAATGTTTGAGAATGCGAAAAAGAAAAAACTTAGCGGTATACTAAAAATACGTTTTGAATAAGATTTCCATTTTATTTTCTATCACTAGAATTACATAATAAACAACAGTAGTTAGGTTTGTTCTTTTATTATCGTTTAAAGAGATGAAAAATTACAAAGAAGTCATAGCAGTCCGTTACTTAACCGCCGGTACTGAGACACCGTTACCTCACCTGACGGGACTTGTTCATGTGGCAAATACACAGGGTGTCCCTGAATAAAGTCTTCACTATTGTACCATAAAGTAGACGGAGGAATTGCATCATTGAATTATTTCCATTATTAAATATTCAGAAATTGTGGAAACGATGTAACGGAGAGGAGACATTAGCATTGATTTCTCGAATTTTTAATTTATTGATAGATAAAATTATTTGGTGATTGAGTGATAAGATCCTCGCAGAAATCCTCTATATCCCACAGATATCAAGATATTCCACAATAACTCATTCAAAAATGATTAATTTCATCTCACATTTTCACAACTAAAGCAAATGATAATTCTGAATCGTAGAAAAATTTTACATTCCGAAGTCATTTGAAGTTATACTGAACCTCAAAAATTCATCTTCGAAAAGGAAAGAAGAGATAAAAAAATTTCACCAATATTATGTGAGCTTCGTCAACGCATTGTAATACATCTCGGAGAACCGGTTTTTCGGTGGAACCGTGGTAGCCAGTGGCTGTCGGTAATTTTGTACCATCATCCGCGTTATTAACGTGCAACTATCTTGTTTCAAAATATTATAATAAAAGAATAATAA
>JABSMS010013759.1:0-12704 GCA_018902275.1 Aleiodes sp. PSUC_FEM 10030003
TTAGGGGAATCTCGGAATAACAGTGAGATACAAAATTGTTTTAAGGAGGCACGTGCCTCCTTAAAAAAATTTTGTATCTCACTGTTATTCCGAGATTCCCCTAAAATATTCAATTCTAAATAGAGGAAATAATTGAATCTTGAAAAATTACATTTAAAAAATCACAATTTTCAGGGAAATTATGATTTTAAAAAATTGGCTAAATATGGAAATTTCAAAATTTTTGAAAAAAATACAATTTTTAAAACTTCATTATGTAAATCTTTTTTCTGGAAATTTCTTCAAATGTGAATGAAAATATTTCAAAAACTCGAGTTTTTGTAATCGGCGAAAATCATCAGAAGTGGTCCATTTTGCTGCTAAGGTCCGTTTTACCCCACCCTCTCCTATGGATACATGTATAGTGCCATCGGTATTTTCTGGAAGCTCCTTGTCATCCTAACCTCAATGTTTTTCCAATTTTATGTAAACAATTAACGAAGACACCGTGCTCGGATATTTTTTTAATCAAATAATGAAAACTACAATGACCAATTGTTCATTAATAAGTAATAATTTATGACGAATATCAGTGAAATTGAATGAATGATAAAATTGATTGAAAATGACGTCGAACAATAACGAAGGAGGTGATATAAATAATGAAAGTAAAACAAATCGTTTATTCTTGTACAAAAGACCAATTAAGAGAGATAATTATAAGTTGGAGTGTGAGCATGAAGAGACACCACAGGAAATTCGAAGAAAACGACTGCTGCATCATCAGAAAGAGTAATTCAACTTTTACACTTTTTTCAGACAATCTTAACTTCTATTCTGCTCGATTCATTGAATGAATGAAGTGATAAAAAAGTAATTTTTGGACCGATTTAGATGATTGGCAAGAATATCTTGGAAACTATGAGGCTTGAGAGAATTTATCAAGAGACCTTTTTTGTTTGTCATTCAATTTTCCACAAAAAAAAGTGCTCTTGATGAATTCTTCTAGACCGACTATTTCCAAAGACGTTTAAAATTGAACGAAAAAAGTCATTACTTAAGATTTTTTCCATTGGCTTTTAGCATTCATTAGTGTTTGATAAAATAACTTGGAAACGATGAGCTTCGAGGGAATTCCTTAAGATACACGTATGAAAATTTCTATGAGAAAATCGTTATAGAAATTATTTCATAAAAGATTGGAACGATTCTTATGTGACATTCGTAATGATTTCCGAAGGATTTTTCATGAACTTTCCTCTCAAAAGAAATGTATGTATAAGAGAATTTCTAATGAACAAGTTTCATTATTCTTACTAGTTTTTTCTTTAAATGAGAGTTTATTGATGAGTTCTGGTTACACAAAGGGTTCAGTGGACATAAATAAGAATTATGTACATATTTTTTTATGAAACTTTACTTTATAGATAATATCTATAGGACAAAGAAATATGAGGAAAAAAATCATGAAACCACTCCCTATTCGGAATTGAGATTCGTAAATTACCTTATAGAAAGAAATTTAATAGAGAAAAAATAAAGGAAGCATTTACTCTGCTATAAATTTTTAATTGTGAATTGGTACTATAGCAGCAAATTGGTAGTTCCAAACTTGGAATGATTCAATGTTTTACTAAGAACTGTTCTATTAATACTTGGCTCATAGGCGAAATTATTATAGAAATCCCATCGAAACTTATACGAAATTCCTTATAAGAATCGTTCCAATCCTTTCCGAAAAAATTTCTATAAGATTTTGGTCAAAATTTTCATACGCGTACCCTTTTGTTCGCTATCAAATGTTCTAGAAAAATATTTCTTGATGAATTTCCCTGAATCTAGTTCCTTCAGAGATATTCAGATTAAACGAAATAACTTTTTGCTGACGATTTTTTTCCTTGTTTGTTAACATTTATCACTGTTTACTGAAATGACTCGGAAACGAGGCGGTTTACGATAATTTATCAGAAGAACTCCTTTGTTCTTCATGAAATTCTCTACCAAAAAGATTTCTTGATAAATCTTCCTGAACCCACTCGTTCTTGAGATATTTGGAGTTGAAGATAATAAGTCATTACTGACGATTTTTTTCATTCGTTATCATGATTTATTACTGTTTAATAGAATAACTCGAAAAGATAAGGTTCAGGAAAATTTATCAGATCTTTTTTATTCGACATCGACTTTTCTACAAAAAAAAGTTCTCATCAATTTTCCTGAACCTGCGCCTTCCAGAGATATTTATAATCGAACAAAATATCTCTTTTCTGGCGTTTTTTCCCCTCCTTATTATCATTCATCACTGCTTAACGTAATCCAAGTACCACGAATAGTTTATCACTGACCACACTGGACGTTTTGAGATTTTCCATAGTCAAAATTGTTAATTAAATTCCGTTAAGAAAATTTGAAGAAATCCATAGATCACATTACGCAAATTGCATTTTGCTATATATCACTTTTTCTTGAAGTATTTTCTCTTTATAAATAAATAATTAAGATTGTTTGAACTTTCAGGAATCTCATTTTTTTTATCAGTATATCTCTTTCTGTTAAAATGCTGAATATGAAAATATTTATTACGATTTTTAAAAATACTTTTGAGGGTGAAAAATTAAGTGTTTATAAATTATTTATGAAGAAATATCTCAAGCTCCAAAAAAAGCAATTCTCGATTTTTTCAAATGAATTTTTCTTAGAGAGCCAGATCTTTCAAATTTTTTGAGATTTTTAGAATATCTTCTTATTTCTGCTCAAAATGGAAAATTAAATTTTAACACTAAAATATTTAAATAACAAATTATTGTGTAATGTCTGGTACCCTCGGCTCAAATTGGGCTCGGATGCTAGCACTAATGTGTAGCTATCATCGTTTAATAAGATTTACTGAAGAAACAGCATTAAATGAATTAATAAAGTGAATTTTCATCTTGATTTAAATTTTCAAATAAAAATATTGGGGATAAGGAGGAGTTGAAATACTCAGGAAATGAGTCTTCTCTTTATTACACCAGATAGAGATCTATTACTATTCTACGATTTCCTGACTGATAAAGCCATTTTAGAAATAGTGATGACACGAAAACAGACAAAAAAAACACTATTGCTGAAGTATTTGGATATCTTCAAGGGACCATCACAGTGTTACGAGCTGAAAAACAGTCAATTTTCGCGATTTTTTTCGGATGGATAGGATGGGGAGATCGGCATGATTTTTTCTCGACAAATAAAACCACTAATGAACAATACAAGAGTTGTTTTTTTTATTCACATTTATTCATTTTTCTTGCTGTTATTATTTATTGAAAACCGTGTGTAAAAAAATGGGGGCCATTGGTGGCCACGATTTCAGTCGCAATTTGTATTTCAAAAAAAGTCAAATCGATTATTAATCTGTAGGGAAGCCGCTATGGACCTATAGAGTTTTTTTTTTTGAAATTCGGAAAAATGGCAGCGGTTTGAATAAAGAGTCCGAAATTTAGCGATTTCTTCAACAGTTTTTCGTGTGAAAAAATGAGAAGATCTCACTGGATCATTGAAAATGAAAGAAACAAATAAAAATCATTAGTTTAATAATAAATTCAGTCCATAATCGAAGCTTTTTTTTTTGAAAATTGAAAAAATGGCGGCTTTCGGCAGTCTACTTTCGATTTTCAGCCACAAAATCATCAGTTTATTGTTGAAAGAGAATTGAAATTTTCCTCAAAAATGGAAATCCTTCGATGAAGGATTGATTTTTAGTGCTATTAATAAGCAGTAAAAATTTCATCAAAATCCACCGAGTGATCTCTGAAGTATAGTGGTCACCGTCTCGAAAAACATAGAGTCGAGAAAAACGCATTTAAAATTTTTCGATGTGAATATGATATGATCTTTTTATAAAATTTTGAGCTTGATCGATGAAGCTATTCATAGTATTAACTTGAATATTTTCAAAACATCATACTTCAAGAAAATGCAAAAGAAAAAAAATCAATTTTTTGAAAATTCCGACTGCATCTCACCCCTTAATACAATAACTCGGAAGCGATGCCATTTAGGAGAATTCATCTGAAGACCTTTTTTGTAGAGGCCTCATTGAATTCTCTACGAAAAAGATCTAATGAATTTTCCTAAACCCATTTGTTCCAAAGATATTTAAGCTGAATACACTCAATCTCAGTTTTTTCTTAAAATTCCTGGAAAACTTATCAATAAATCATCATTACAGATGTAGAGATGCAGCTTTTAATGCAGGACGTGCAATACTCGACGATGTTCTATTATCAGGAGATGAGAATGAAGAACCAATGGAAGTTGATAAACGTAAAGATAAACCCAAGAAGCACAAGCCGTATGCTAATAAATTAATGATGTCGGAATGGATGACGGATGTACCTGAGGACTTTGTCGATAAATGGTCGGTTGTGCCTTGTCCAAAGGGTCGTAGAAATTTAATCGTTGCGCACAGGGGAAAAACAGAGGCGTACAGCAGACGTGGGGAAAAACTTGTTGAATTTAGTTCAGCACTTCCTGGTGGAAATAATGAAGAATTGAATAGGTGTTGTACACTGTTGGACTGCATCTGGGTGGCTAAGCAGAGAGTTTACTATGTTCTTGATGTTTTGGCTTGGTCCACTCAACCACTATTGAATTGTGATGTAAATGAAATTTTGATTATTATTACATTCGTTAATTGAGGTATTGACTGAATGAAAATATAGAATGAGTCAATTTCACGTTTTTGTTTTTTCAATTTCTCGGAAACTAAGGGAAATGGAGAACTTTTTATTGAGAGCTTTCTACAGATGTTTGTTCGCAAAAAAAAATCTTCATAAATTTTTCGAAGTCCATTTCCAGGGATATTCTGTAGAATAATCTAAAACGATTTTTCTGGTAATCTGAGAGAAAGTCGTCCTGTGGCATCGATTTTTTTGGAAAATGTCTTGGAACCTAAGAGAGGAATTTTCGGTGAGATCTTTTTTTAGCCCTTGTGAAAAAATATCTTAGGTTTTTGTTTACCACAAAAAGGTCTTCATTTTGTCGGACTCAATCTTTACTTGCAATGTTTCTTCAAAATATCTTTGAAACTAACGGAGATAGAGGAAATTTTGTCACAACCTTTTTTGTGGATCTCTCTTCTCTCTACAAAAAAAGTGAGAACGAAAGATTCTCCATCGCCTAGATTCCAAGATATTTTCGAAAAAAGAATGGTGAAGTGATTTTCATTCGACTTTTCCGCAATTTCGAAGGTAGTTCTCTGAAAATATCTCGGAAATTATGGAAGATAGGGGAATTTGTGTTGAGATATTTTTTTGTAGCTCTCTTTTTTCTTTACGAAACATGTCTGTTTGAAACGTAGTGAAGTTTTCAACTATTTGCGCGACAGTTCTGTTGGATCGAGCTTGCACATAATGGGGGGTCTCGCGTCTATCATATCACATGATAAGTCCCTAAGCTTTAGTTGAGCTAAGGAGCTCACTCAGAACAGTCATGTTCTTCACCTACGTAAATCTCCTAAGTTATTCACCTAAGTGCTTCTTCTGGGTCGCTGCAAAACAATTAGAACATTCACCAATAAATAGTGTTTATATCTAGTCAACTGTTTTATCTATTTTGTACATATCTGGCTTGAGTTCAATTGACACGTGGGGTTTTATCCTGAATAAAGACGAGGTTTCCCCACCATAAAGACCAGTGTTGTTTAATTCACCTTTTATCGATCATACCGACCACAGACCACGGCAAAATTTAGTTCAGTATCGAACAATGCCCTTACGAAAAATGCTCTATCTCAATTATTTTCCGAGAAATTTCAACAAAACTGAAGTTGAAAATTCAAATTTTCGTCTATTTCACTTTATTGCTTGAATTATTGTATAAATATTATTCTCGTTTTAATGAAATTGAAAAAATAATGATTCTATTAAAAAAAATTTCAGGCTGAATTTCGTAGATTCTGGTTGAAGTCAAAATTAGAAGAAACGCCAGATTTAAAATTACAAAAGACATGGAAAAATCAATACCCAATATTACCTCTACCTAGTGTGTCTTGCAGCAGCAATCTGTCTGAATTTATTGATAGTTTATCAACGTTTCCACCGATTGATGGTTTTCTTTTTTATCACAAGGATGGATTTTACATGCATGGATTTACGCCATTAGTTACATGGTTAAAGCCGTACATGTTGCCGGAAGTTTTGGGAATATCGGTTCCATCGCCATTGGATGAGAAGCCACCAGGTTATATAGACTTCATGCATTACATATTGTCTGGGAAGGATAGAAGCAAAGAGTCATCGCCTGATTTTTCGGTGAGTGAATGAAATTCCAGTGATTTTCAGCGGAAATCCTTCATTTTAATGTGTGTATTTCATTTGAGATGATGTTGATGGAATTTGGGAATTTTTATGATTTCAGTGGATAGCCAGTGAAATTTGAGGCAGAAAATGATATAATGCAATCCCCGCCAGACGAATAGTTCTCGAGTTATTCAAAAAAATTTAATTTTCATTTAATTTAAAGAAGCTTTATTAACATCAATAATGACAAGCTATGTACATATTTACAAAGTTTACATAAAAATAAGTTTCTTTGTTACAGTCCGTAGGTTTTCACTTACATTTGAACAGTTTTTAGAGATTTTACAAGAGCAATGTGGGGGTGGTAGACAGAAGATTTGGGATAGGGAATAGTCCAGCAGCCACCGCCTTTTTTTCAGTGATTAATAACAGGCTAAATCTTCGTGAGTAGGTTTGGTTCGACAAGACGCCTAAGTTTTTCCCAGTAAAAATTCTCGATAGAGGTAGCTAATGAAGTGCACAGGTGTAGTACTATCAATTTGGTGGGGTGCTGGAATTGTCTGACTAACAGTACGTTTTTTTATTGAAATGTGAAGATAAGTAGATAATGAACTCGAAAAACAATTATCCTATAAAATGGATGGTTTGAGTGGAGCCTCCTCCGCTCGGAATATGTCCAAATAACGAGGTCACAAAATTTGTAGGACAATTGTTTTTCCGAGTTTATTATCCAGGTATCTTGATATTTCAATAAAAAACTTATTCTTAGATAATTTAGACACCCGATCAAATTGACATGTCTTACATTTGTGCACTCCATTAATCACCTCTATCGAGAATTTTCACAGACAAAAACTTGGGCGTCTTGTCGAACCGAACCTACCCACGAAGATTCAGCCTGTTATTAACCACTAAAAAAACTCGACGGGGGCTGCTGGACTAGAAAAGGTTAAAAGAAAAAAACCTTATCGCATGCAGTTTTTCAAAAAAAAAAATTTTCTGAAAATCTTTAATTTTCGAATTATCTCACTAATTATTGATTCGAAATCAATTTTTTTAAAAGCATTTTTCAGCTCAATTTTTCCTGACTATCCAATAAAATTTTGAAAATACTAGCACGAAATGTCTTCAAATATAGGGGGATACGAGGCGAAATTGACATTCTAATTAAACGGTTGAAGATAGCGATTTTCTGATGATTCCATCGAGAAGCTGAGAAAATTTGAGGTGGAAAACATATATAATATTTTTTTTTTCTAAGTTTTTGAGAATTCGAGTTTTTTGGATTAGGATATGGAGGTTAGAATGGAAGTTTCCCTCCCCAAAATCGAAAAAATTCCCTTTTGTGAGGACATCTTCAGTTCTATTGGTCTTAGCGACCTGGGGTTCGTTTTAAATGAAAAGTGAGCAATTTATCTAGTTTTTTTTTTCATCGATTTTGAATTACTTATATCCCACTTTCTGAAAATTAGTTTTTGCTGTATAACTACTTGAAAAATGGATAATTTTCTTTTTACAGCTACACAAAACGATGGGAAATAAGTTCACGTTTCATTTTAAATAAACCCCAGGTCGCTACGACCAATAAAACCGGAGATCCCTGAAAAAGTGATTTTTTTTGCAATTTTGGAAGGGAAACCCCTTCAAATCTTGACCAAAAAATCAAATTTTTGAAAAACTCAAAAAAACTAATAGTGACACATGATTTCTATCGTGAATTTCCTCTACCTTCTGATGGAATCATCAGAAAAAAACTATCTTTAATATGTCCCTCAATTTCGAGTGATTTTCATAATGTAAAACATCGAAATTAAGATGTGTCCGTTTTACCCCGTGTGTCCATTCCACTCCAACTCCCCCTGTATCATTTTGTGGAACATCGAAAAGCCTTTACAATGGTGTATAGAACATTTTCATTCCATATGATTTGATGGAGAACTCACTGATTGGAGTAAATCACGTATGGTGTGGCAATTCCCATCACGAGATTATCACATCATGCACGAAAACTTTAGAACGAAATGTTTTCATATATATATCGTCACCCTAGAGTCAAAAGGAGGTGTCATTTTCTAAAAATTTCCAAAAATTGAATCTACACTCATTTTTCAATAAAAATACCAACTTACGCCCTTTTATTATTCAGCAAGGAAAAATAGCACTTACGCCCTTTTGATTCTACGGTGACGATATCCTTTGAGAGAGCATAGAAATCCCTTCAAACTTATATATAACCCATCCTTATTCAACATGAGTTGATGGGGAAAAACTTATTTTTTGGTCAGATCTAATGCTCACCGTGACAGGACGATTTCCAATTGAAAAACCTATACCTCAAAGAGAATGCAAGTAAATGAGACATTCTGTATACCATTTCGAAGCTCATTTTGTAGTCTTTGAAATGGTATAAGTGATATTATACTTTTATAGGGGAAAAACTTCATTTTTAAAAAAAGACATTTTTATTTTTCAATAGAAAGACGATGAACCTATCAATTTTGTTCAATTAAATGTGAATTTTTGGAAAATTCAATTTTTCTTGTTTCGATTCTTCTCGATTCATTCGAAAAGGAAAAGAGGAAACGAAATTTTTATGAGGACTTTTTTTGTAGATAATAAAAAACTACAAAAAATGTCTTCATAAAAAATTTCGCATCTCCATTATTTACGAAGATATTACAAAAAAATTGATTCTTCAGCCAAGGAAATTTTTATTTTTCCATTACCTCCACAATAATTGGTCCAAAATCGATTGTCTTATAGCTGGTTCAACGAAATTTCGAAAAAGCGAAAACTGTTTTTTCAAAACGCAATTTTTTTTTTTTAAATACATTTCTCAAAGTTTTCTAATTTCAATTATTTTTGGAGATATTGAAAAAAAATAATGGCGAATGAAATTGACGTTAGTAATGATTAAATAAGGTTTTTGAATTCTTATCTGTTTTTTTAAATTTTTTACTATGTTCCAGATGCAGACAAATGCTGACAATTGAATTTCTCAATTCTTTGATGATTTTATCGGGGGAAGCTCAATTTGAGGATTGATATTATTATTTATTGAATGCAATGATTTTTATAAAATGTGCAAATTTATTTTTCATACGAATTAACTTAATAATACTTAATTATTTATTATTACTTCATTTATGCAGAATTCAAGAAAATATATAAAAAAAAATTACTTTTTGTTTCCAATTATAATAATTGTATTAAGTTTAATTCAAGATGTCATATTATTTGTCGAAGCAGTTGTGTCAAAATTGAGTAAATGAAGTATCTCGAGTGCTTTTTCGTTAAAAAACAACAAAACTCTTGACATTACGTCAGTCGACGATGCTTTCATCTGCAATAATTAGTGAAAACATTTTAATTAATGACAGAAAATAAAATAATTGGATAGTAATAAAATTAGAATTTACTTTGTTCTCCATAATTGTAAACGATGGCAAGCTGATTTTGTGCAGTGTACAGAGGCCCAACTGTAGTCCAGCTGTTTGAACAATTTGTTTATTTAAAACTTCATGAAATCTTTCAATGTGTACGGCGTTGAAACTCATGCTGTCGTTTGCAGTAGTTGCATCATTCTGAGAGATTCTGCAGTGGAAAAAATTAGATTTGTAAATTATTTATACCTAAAAATTTACGGGAAGAAGTAAACCTTCTCGGACGCTGCGCGCCCTCGAAGTCCACTTCCGCAGCACTTGTAAAGAAAAATAGTATTCTCGTCTTCGGCTCGTCCTACAAGTCTAGCAAGGGCCTGAAAATTTTTTCGGTCCTTGTTACGAAATGTACTATTTGCGGATATCTTTAGAACCGTTAGCTTCAGGGAAAAATTAAAAAAGAGCTTTTTGTATGGAATTTCCTGAGCTACAAAAAAGGTTTCTTGATGAATTTTGATAAACGCAGTCGTTTTTAAGATATTCGCAATATAAACTTGATGGAATAGGGAAAATTTCATGGATTAATCGCGTTGAACTACCTTCTTACTTGAGAATATCGCTAATATCTCCGAAAAAAGTGGGTCTAGAGAGAAATTTCAAGAGACCTTTTGTGTGGAGATTTTAATAGACGAAGAAAAGGTTTTTTGACGAATAAGTAAACTCAATAGTTTTCGAGATAATTGCAAAATTTCATCAACTTTCAGGTATTAATTCTCTTCACTGCTTGAAGATATCCAAGTACTTCAGCACTGTTGTTTTTTTCGTTAAATCTTTTTGAACAGTGGTAGCTACACATTGGAGCTATCATTCGAGTCCAATCTGACCCTAGGTTACTGCCCATTGATTTTGTTATTTGAATATTTCAGTGCTAAAATTGAATTTTCCATTTTGAGCCATAAGGAAATATTCTAAGAATCTCAAAAAAATTTGAATACTTTAGTTTGTAAAGAAAATTCATTAAAAAATTCGAAAACTGTATTTACTGGAAATTAAGATATTTTTCGTAAATAATTTATAAATAATCACTCTTTCACCCTCAAAACCATTCTTCAAAAGTCGTAATAAATATTTTCGTATTCGGAACCCCAGTGGAGAGGGATATATGAATTAGAAAATGAGATTCTCGAGAGTTTGAATAATCTTCATTATTTATTTATAAGAAGGGAATTCTGACTATCTAAATTTTTTCAAATTTTTCGGACGTCACTTAATTAACAATTTTGACTATTGAAAATTTCGAAATGTACAGTGTGACCAGTATGAAATTATTGATAGCACTTGAATGACCTTAATTCTTTTGCAACTATCTCAGAAACTGTTTGATTTGCTAAAATTTGTCAAGACATCTTTTCTGTGGCCGAGACAAAATGTCTCAACACTATTAGCAGCAAGCTCATTCAAATGCCTCAATTCTGTAAATAATGGCTCCATCGGTCAGGCTCAATTGTCTTTTATTTGAAAGGATCCTAACGTTTCAATCTCTGTCCAAGATCTTCATCAGAGGATAAAATATACTATAAATTCATAGAAAATATTCTCTAAACCTTTTTTAAAAACAAAAATTCCATATTGAACTATTGTGAAATACTAATGAATCGAAACGTTGGGATTTTTTGAAATAGAAGACAATCAAGCCTGACCGATGAAGCCCATATTTAAAGAATTATTTAAAGAATTAATTCAATATATACGGTCATGAAACTAAATAAATTAATAAAAAATAAAAAATTAAATCATTCCATCTGAATGACAGGAATGACAATTATAATTAAAAAAATTAAAATACTAACGCGCTCCACATTCTAGCCAAGTCTCGAGCATTAAATTTAACAGTAATACTGTGAGTAACTGGTAACCCTGGCACCCTGTACTCCAATCGAGTCTCGCCCTTCTGCGGCTCCTCTTTCTGCGCTGGCTGTAGAACAATTGGCACCAACCATTTCAAATCATCTTCATTTGCTGGCAATGCAACAACGTGACAATCAAACATATTTCCTAGTGTCACGTGCACTGCTTTCATGGCACTTTTTGTACCTCTACAGAGTAGAAGTGGTAATTTAATACATTTTTCATGGTCCAGTTCATTAACAGCTGTTCTCCAAGATAATAGAATTCCATTGTAAATTGACTTCTGTGTTGTCGGTGCTTTTCTGCTCTCGTCGTGCACTCCTTTCGCTGTTGGTGTAGCCAATACTTCAATCTGCAGGATACATAAAGTAGATAATGTTGAATATTTTTCGATCTTTCGGGAGCGCACGAAGTCCTCAATTTTTGGAGGAAAATCCTCAATTTTTTCAAGTCAAAATGATGAGAAGAGATGATTTGAAGAGTGTAGGAGGGATTATCTTGCGGATATCTTTGAGACGAGTGGGTTTAGGGGAAAATGTCAAGAAACCTTTTTTGTAGAGAATTTTGTGAGCTACAAAGAATGTTCCTTGATAAATTTCCGTAAGCCCAATAGTTTAGGGGTTGTTTTGTTCAGGGGTTGAACGAAAGGACAGAACGATTTCAACATGTGCGTTATGATCACGGTACTGCCCGCTTGAAAATATTTACGTAAAATTTCTAGATAAATATTTACGTAAAGGTTTGGAACCTTTTTTTACGTAAAAAATTTACGTGAGACATTTATGTATTTTCGTTTCGTAAAGCTTCTTTGTAATACTTTTACATGAAATTTGCGAATTTCGTGTACAAGTTTTACAAAGAAGTTTACGTAAAAGTTTTACGCAAAAAATTTACGTGAAAGTTGTACGTAAAACTTTTTTTCGTAAAACTTTCACCTAAACTTCTTTGTAAAACTTCTACATGAAATTTGTATACCTTTCTCTTCAAAGGCTTACAACATTTTTTTACTCAATTTTTTTTCGTAGAAGTTCATGTAAATTTTTTACGTAAAAAAAGGTTCCAAACCTTTACGTAAACATTTATCTAGAAATTTTAAGTAAATATTTTCAAGCGGGCAGTACCGTGATCATAACGCACATGTTGAAATCGTTCTGTC
>JABSMS010013760.1:0-31000 GCA_018902275.1 Aleiodes sp. PSUC_FEM 10030003
CTAATAATAAAAATAATGGAAACCCTTGGACAGAAAACTCAGCTGGGTCGAATAATAAAAGTCCATATTCCCCAACCGAATCGCGTAATATTTTGGGAATTCCCATGAATCTTCCTCATACTCTAAGCTCTCCAGAGTTTCCAGCGCCAGTTATGGATTCTCTTCAGGAAAACGGACCTCTAGTGACCCTGCACAATACCTCTTTAGGTTCACACATAATGAAAAGACCATCCATTAAAATCTCAGATGACTCAAAATCAATCCCAAGAGTAGCCCAACGTTATGGACGCTCACAATCAACTTTGACCCTTCCAATTTTGGAAAGTCGGGGTGAGTTCGACTCAGAACGCTCTAGGTCCCTATCTCCAAGCCCTAAAGTATATTGCCAATGTTACAACTGCAATATATCAGAACTAATTCTCCAAAGTCATGATATGAGCTCCTCTGAGCGTTTCAACTTGAGAACATACTTTGCTCGGTCAATGTCACGTAAATTTGTTAACTGCTCGTGTTACGGACTGTTTTTTGACGACCAAAGCATTGAATTTAATCATCGAGAAAGTCCATTCAGTACCCAAAAAAGCTCAAGCCATCAAGTAGTCCAGTTAAATACACAAAAAACGAAATATTTTTTTTTAAATCATCATCGACTACATAAGCGCCACTCTTGGCCCCTTATTTTGAACACTGGACCTGATACCAGGCATGCTAGTTTACCATACGAATCATGTACCTCACAGCATAGTCCTAGTGCATCTTCCAATCATCATGTTATTAAATATCACAGTAGTTATGCCTGTAAGCACGATGAGAGACTCAGAAAATCACGTATATCAAGAACCTTATCCAGAATCCATGCGCAACGATCCTTCTCATCCCCAGACACAAGACCTACGATCATTCAACCTGATCCTACATGCACAGCAAGGCGCCATCGACACAGTATCTCCGGGCAGATGAGTTATTTCAAACTACTGGGGTACAACGTTACCAAGAAGCTGACGGGTTCGGCTAATAGTTTATTCAGTACTGCTGTTATAAGTGGCTCATCCAGTGCGCCCAATCTTAAGGATATGGTACCACCACATGCATCAGCTGTTGCAGGTAAATATTATTATTACAGATTGAGCAGTTCTTTTCCAAGAACTATTTCATGATTTTTCATTTCCATCTTTTGTCTGAATTTGAAATGTTCATATGAAACTTGATAATAATTACGCATATGTTGAGTAGCTATCGAAGGTTTCGGTGGTGTACCACCAATAAGACCACTGGAGACTTTGCACAATGCTCTGTCCCTTCGTCAATTGGATTGCTTTCTGGAAATGATGACGAGTGCTCCATTATTCAGAACTCCGGCATCATCCCCACCAAAATTCCCATCACCAGGAGGTTCTCAAGGATCTCTGTTTCCGTCTTTGTCCATCGGTGCTGGTATAGCTATTGAGCCTTCCAGGTAGAGCATATCCGAACTATTTATTGAAATTATTTAATTAAATCAATTTTCAATACCATTTTTTTCAATACCATTCCTCTCCATTTATAATCATTATCATAGATTCATTCAGACTGGTACACTTCACTACAAGTCAGCACAAGAGGTAGAGAGTGCTGATCATAGAGCTCAATTATCCCCAACGAGTCCGAATAGTAAGAATTTCAATGATTCATTATTCTTTTAATGATGAAAATGATTTTCACATTAATCTTGCAAACGCAACAATGAATGACTTTCATGAGCTTCAGTAGAAACTTGATGAAACTGGAGACAGATTAAATAGATAATCGGACAATTTAATATTTTCACTTAGGTACAGGTTGGAGCAGTGAGCCCCAGTCATTTTTATCTTCGGAACCTTCCTCTCCAGCTCCCACTTCAGCAGGGGAATGTAGCATGTCTATGAGCCTCATTAGTAATGATGGAAGTCAACCTTTTGTAGGCCCAAAATTTTCAACGACTCCTTGTCTTGAAATGGACTTTAATGATTTTTGCGTCGCTATGGACCAGGATAGCAGAGAAGGAAGAGGAAGCATTTCTTATACAGACTATTACAGCAATGAAGATGGCACAATTAGAAGGACAATTGAGGAACTACCCAAAGAAGGAATGGACGAAGAAGAAGAAAACACGTTGACCCTGAGACGGAGTGAGGAGCAGAAGAAACAAGACGTGAAGTTGATTTTCGAACAGAAGCCAAGCGGTAGTTTCAAGAAAATTGGTAGATTCAGAGTTGAGAGCATGGAAATTGCTGAAGAGGACGTTAGAATTAAGGCAGATGGAATATTGAGTTCTTCCCAGTCCTTGGAAAAATTGAAAACTCAAAATTCATTTTTACTTAAAAAAGAGAAGAATGATGATACAAGAAAATTTAAGAACAAATCAAAAAAGGGAAAGACAATTTTAAGATCTCAGAGTGTTTCTTGCGCTCCTGGAGAGAGTGAAAATAGGGATCTCGAACAAGCTTTTGAGTGCTCGTCATCTTCTACTACGAAGTTAGGGAGTTTCTCTACAATGACAGGAAGTGATTTGGAGAATTGGAAGAAGTCCGTTGATGACAGAGCTGTGAAAGTCTCTTCACCAGTTGAAATACTGGAGGAACCCATTTTAACTGTTGCTGAGAATTTAAAGGATAAATCTAATGTTACTATTGGATTCGATGTTGATAGTGAAAATTTTTTTTGAGGAAATCCGTTCAGATAGATTTTAAGATTGTCGGCAATTACTTTTCGAAAGCAATAGCGATTATTAAGCTATTAATTAACAGCATGGACGAAAATTAGGTTCATTGAAACGCTTAATCCTAAAATAATAATAATTATTTGTTAAAAAATACCAAAAATGAAAAGGTATAATCTTGCACTGATATTAATTCAAGGTGTCGAGGATTCCAGTGTTTACAATAAATTCCGGAAAGATTTGAGGATTTATCGGTCAAATAATGAATATAAATACGTGAAGATACTTAAAATCAGATCAATTTGCATTATTTTTAAAGAACAATGAAGAGCATTCAATTTTTTTGTGATGAGTTAGCACCATTGTTATATTTTTTAGGTTCTTTCTATAAAGTTAAATAATAATTGATGAACTGTAAAAGTTAACATGAAATTATTGAATAAATAATTGTTGAACAATATAATAATCGATGTATTTTAAGTTCTTTTGACAATCAATATGTTACATATAGTTCTCGTCATATTTCTCATTTTCAGCATTGAACGCATTATTCCTTTCATCCAAGATAGAAAGATGATTGTTAGAATTGGGTTGAGACTGAACACGTGCGCGATTACATATTCCCGTCCCTTTCATTCACTTTTCCCTAAATTCACCAAAACTAATTCTCCGATAGGGGATAGGACAATAATAAGGCTTGAACTATTATTCCGTTCTCTTTCCTCCTTCTTTAATTTACAAAGAGAAATCACAATTTAGTTAATACTGTTACCAGAGTTATATATATATAACATGGCGTAAAAGCTATCTTTATGCATAGCACTTACGCCTCTTTGCTACTGAGGTGACGATATATATTTATATTTATTTAATTTCAATTAATTTCTATTGACTTATGTAGACTATTGCACAGATTATCTCCTTTCCGAAGCATTTATACGGTGAATTTGAAGCCTAAAAGGGCATGACGAGGGGGAATACGTAACAGGGCACTACTGAATGTGGCCACAATTTGAATTTCTAATGCTTAAAAACTCTCGAATCAATTTTTTCGTGGTAAATGAATTTTTCCTCGTTTCTTATTATTAGCATTTACAAGATTCATATTAGCAGATCTTTGATGATGGTTAGAGATATTTATAGTAGATTATACTAAATCTCCAAGTGTTACAATTAACGTTCTCTGAGATGGAAAATAAATTTTTTAATTAAATAAGATGCTATGCTTTTTTTCTGTCTCTAACAATTGAAAGTGTTTAATGCAAAGTTCAAGAAAAAATGTCAAACTAGGAGTAAAGTAACAAGGAAAATTTTTAGTTCCTATTGAGAATAAATCTCTAGTCATATATCTATACTATAATATGCGGTATAGACGTAACTGCAAGCTGACGCCGCGGATCAATGCTCGAGGCGTCGGCGCTTAGCTACCAGTATTTCCAAAGCTCCAGAACTTCGATTCTGTAGACTTGACATTGTAAATTAATAATAACTTAGTTTCATCAGTAAAAAATATTTTTTCATGGAAAACACTATAATAATCGTTGAAGAGTAAAATCCTTTCTGAATTTCATATATTCAAAGAATGAACGTATTATGGAAAATTTAAGCAACAGATTAAAAAATACTAACACGAGGCGAATAAATTTATTCACCCCGGGTGCAATTTTTCGGAACAGATATGACGTTTGATTTGATATGGAGTCACTTGACTAATACGATTTTAATTAATTCGGTTACAAATAATAAGAGATCCGTCACACGTTAGGAACCCCTCCCTCTTTTCTTTTCTTTCGCCCATTCGCAATATGTCTCAAATCATCCCTCATACTATTTCGATTAGTATCCCTTTTTAATATGACACTTGCACTTGATTTTCAGAGAAACGAATTCAGAATTGCATTCATGTTGAATTATTTCCATTTATTCAACTCTAAACTCTGAATTATAAAATTTTAATTGCTTACATAAGAAAGATAAATGGTAATTTTATGAATTTTTTTTTTAAGAAGTAATCTCAGCAAGTATCTTTAAGCGAAACGAGATGTGCCAGATTTCGGCAACTTTCATGCCAATTTTTTTGAAAGATCTACAATAAACCGTAGAAATTTGAAACTGTTTAAAATCCTCAGCCGCTTAGATTAAAATGAAATGACGAAAATGATTTCGAATTCTCACAGTATATTTCTGATTGCTTAGGAAACTCAATGGCAAAGTTACAAAAATATAGCCCATACCCTTCATTTTTGGATATTCGCTGAGTTTCCCTCTTTATATTATCTTTTCGTTTCAATTGATCCATTAACATTATTTAGGAGAACCTTTATTCAATTGTAATTGGAGAAATTAAAAATATATTCTACCTTCTTCAATAAAGAGATTGAATAGTTTCGGCAATTAACTACCTTCGGAATAATTGAAATTAAAATGATTGAGATTGAGACAACATAGAAATTTAACTATTGAATTCATTCTTAAAATGCGTCAACTACGTTTGATTAAGTAATAAGAATAATAAACCTATTCCGATATAGCAAGTAGTTCATTGATGATTATCTTGACTGACGGTAATCGAAAGTACCACCCTGGCGGATGCTGGAACGAATGAGAGAGAATCGAAGCTAAATTCTCTATTCCCGTCGACGAATCAGAGGACAACAGCGGTAAATGCCTCAGACCATAGTGGGCGGAGTTTACATCTAAATCTCAGTATCATCTAGAAAATCCCACGAACAATCGAGATTAATTCAGGGTGTTGTCACACTTCAGTTCCTACCATCATCAAGGATAGATCAAAACTTGATGTAGGAGAATAAATCAAGATTGAAACAACAATAAAGAGTGATTAAATTGGTTTCCTCTTTTTAGTGGGAGAAAATCAGGGGAAACAAACCTTTTCGTTGGATAATAATTCTTTAATCAGAACGAAAATCGTCAATTAAATTGTGCTTAGTCAAATTTTCATTGTTTCTTAAGAATAATAATATTTTGTGGTTTTTACTGTGGATATGAGCTACAGCGAACCTCTGTGGGAAATAAACGGGAATCAAGGACCAGTAAGGAATAAAATTTCAATTTTTCTGCGACTCAATGAAATGAGGGGATGTGTTTATTTATCAGTTGTTTTATGTTATAAAAATGATTAAAAAATGAGGTTGCATAATTTTTTTTTCATCATTATCATTAATTTCAATATCTAAGGGAAAAAAATTCAGTGCGAAGCATAGTGCGTGACTATGCTCCCCAATTTTTTTACAAACAGTGCTAAACAATATGAGCCCTTGAATTGATTCATTTCTATCACTTCTGTAATTAACATTTGATTAAAATTGAACGATATTTTCTAAATTTCATTATCTCCTTATTTCATCGCCGAAAGATAATCATTATATTTATTAAAATTTGCGAAACAAGAGGATAATTCCAGGTAATTACGTCAGAAATGTCGCAGTACATTGGTAGTGAGATGCCAGGATATCCAATGTGGGACAGTTCAGTACTCTATCAGCCGCCACCACCACCATCGCATCCCCACGTCAGCGATCATGTTAATGGCATTTATCGTCAGCCCTGTGCCCTCCTCCATCAAAGGTTTGCTCTCTATTTTCTTACTTATATACTGGAGATTTCGGCGTAGAAATTTCTCCGCTCAAATCCGGCTTGCCGACTCAAATGTACATGAACCAACAATACTTATAGTCCAGCCAAATCGAGAATGAAGATCACATTAATTATTTGATAGTCCGAAAAAATTGAAAAAAATATCACTTGGTACTATTTGCGGTGATAAAAATGAACCGAACAAAATTGAAGTATGGAAAATCTTTGTTATTTTTACATTTTTCGCTTCCCCCGACAAAATGGTAAGAGATAGGACAAAAAGTTACACGATTTTTTTCACGATCTATACAACATTGTTTTGCATTTGTTTATCAACCTAGAGTACATGGCATACATCATGGGTCATGCCATAATGAGGCGTTTTTCGGCACTTTTTCGAACCGTTCTAACTCTTGAACTATCAAAGTTACAAAAATACACCCGCTCAATTTTTTGGTAGGAAATTCAATGCTGTACGGCAAAGGTTCGATAACTTTTTCTTCTATCTCTTGAAGTTTTCTGAGGAGAAAGCAAAAAAAGATGGAAAAATTCGATTTTTCTAATTTAAACAATTCTTATGGACAACAAAAATTATTTGTTCCTAATTTCGTTTGTTGCATCATTCTGACAGCTAATAATTACTGTCAGATGTTTGTACATGTATGGAGCTGGTCGTACCTTCACTGTAGTGGGCGTGACCAGAAGTTGACGAAAATTTACCATTCGGAATCTGGTTAAGTTAACTGGAATTTCAATGCTCAAAACCAACTTCATTCTAAGAGATAATGAGATGCTTGGTAAATGTTGAATTTTTTAATGAATTTTCTGCATACAATTATCAATGTTGAGAATAAGAGCCATAGACCATTTGTTACAGTCTACCAAAGTGGCTAATATTTTACTTTATAAATACGACTACGGCATAAATACGACTTTTAAGGATTGAATGAATATTTTTTGTTGATTTATAATTTTTTATTGATTCCAAAAAAATATGCCGACTTAACCGCAATTTTTGCTATGAAAATACCTTAAGTTAAAGAAGAGACTCAAATTTCTATACGGATTATTTCGAATTGTTATCAAGAAAATCCTGCATACCATACTTGTCAGAAAAACATTTTTCAATTATGCTCATACCACTTTTTGTGAACCAGCGAGGAAATATCCTATTGAGGAATTCTATATTGTTCAATACAATAATTTTTTTACTGTTTTACAATCAGTCGATATACTTCAAATGGAAGACTCTCCAATCAACCAACATCCACAACGAAGAAGCCTCGACGAAGAGTAGCTTCAGTGTCGCAAAGGCGGGCCGCCAATATCCGCGAAAGAAGAAGAATGTTTAATTTAAACGAAGCATTTGATAAACTGCGCAAAAAGGTTAATTTTTTAATTTTCATTGCTACTATATGGATTTCTCCACGTAATTTCAATGGCCAATGACGATTATTGACAATATTTTTTCTTCTTTTATTTATAGGTTCCAACGTTTGCATACGAAAAGAGACTCTCCAGAATTGAAACTCTTCGCCTTGCAATTACATATATTGCCTTCATGGGTGAATTACTGGGAATTGAATCGACGAGCCCCAAGGCTGAATACATTCCTCGAGAATATTACCTACCCAATTGAATGTCAATTATTCTCAAATAATATTGATATTTCAAGCGTAATTGAGTAATCCAATGAGAGGGACAGTGTGTGTGTGTCTGTGTGTGAGAGAGAAAGGGATAGAGAAAGAGAGAGTAGATTTAAGTATTTCTGTGTGAATCTAGTCTTAAAAGAATCATTTGTTTAAATTTTATTCGGAAAGCCTCTTGATATAAGGAATAATATGTCTTCCAGTTAAGAATAATGCTAATGATTCATGGCAATGAATAATTAGAAGATTAATTGGTGTTCTGATGATCAATTAGAATTCCAATTTAAAAATCACTGAACGTTCCCTGCGAAATATTTTGCAAAATATATACCATAATATATACCATAATTATTCTGAATTGAAATAGATTGTTCTTATTGTTACACTGTGAATGTCAGTGGGTATACTTTATTTTGGTGTATCATCCTGGGATGATCAAATAGAGTCTTTATTATAATAGAGATTCTAGTTTTTTACTGCTATAGTATTTGGAAACTGGAATATTAGTCTCGCAATTAGTTTTGGTAAATTCAATTAAATAAATTGATCTCCCAGACGAAAGTATCCGAGAGAGAATTGTGTGAAATGTTTACTCAATTGCAATATCTTCTCAATTTTCGATTTTCGTTAATCATCATTTTTTCTCGTTATTATTTACTATTAGTCATTTTCATTTGGCATTCGAATTTCTGAAAAGAATCCGACAAAATACATAATTGGGTGAAAAATTCAAAAAATTATGTTTCGAATTGTTTTGTTAAAAATAATAAATTTATTTCATTTAATTGACCTCTTCCACTTACAAAGTTCCCTCAGTTTTTTTTTTCAAATATCTCTTCTTTCAAAAAGTGGCTTAATTTTCGCTTATAGAAACAAATATTCATAGTATTAAAAAATTCTTCAGTCATCCAGCTAGTACTGGTAAGTAATGATCCCATAATTTTTTTTATGATGACCCAGTCTTACAAAATGGTGGTTGTCACATTTTTTGTCGATATTGCAGAGATCGCCCATAACTGGACTGCAAGACAATATCTTCTCATAAAAAAATTACTGGAACTTCTCCAAACATTGATTATTTGTGTGAGAAAATGCTGGTACGAAAATAAATGAACTAATTGTCAAGAAACAGAATCATAAAATAGGCATTTTTTTAAACATCTAAATTCGAGATTGAAGAGTTACCGGACCATCCGAGCGATATTAGAGACACGAGGTTGGGTATTCATTGTAACAGAAGTTTCTTTCTTCTAGGGATTTATTTTCTGTTTTATCAACGCAGGATAAGTGGTGCATCGGTACCTTGCTCTCTGCACATAACGTAAGAACCGCAGAAAGAAGGGAAGATAGAACAGTTATTACTTTATTTACAGTCGATCATTGACATGGAGAATGGATCTATCTATCCTCTATGATCAATGCATCCCAACATAATTAAAAATTAATTATTGTTTTACTAACTGTAAGCGAAAGAGATCTATTTGTCTGCAAATAATTTCAAAAATTATGGTAACTTGCGAGAGCCCTATGAACATTGAATTCTAACGATAAAAAAAGCAACAGCTTCCAAAATGGATTAGCGTAGACCGTAAGATTATCAATTGCTTCACAGGTTAATAGAGAATCATTTAATTTGCCAGTTCAACTTTTGGTATCAAGAGATTGATCCCAGGAATCCAGGAAAATCAATCCCCCCCCCAAAAAAATCCCAAGTGAATTCGTCCGAAGAAAAAAATCCTGTATAATACCCCGTATGTTTTCTTATCAATTTTCCTGGGTTTTTTTTTGTTGGAATCAATTTGCGCGGGATTTTCTGCCGGGGATATTTTTGTTAGGACCAATAGTCGTAGAACCTCAATTTTTATCAAATTAGAGAATATAAAAATATTCGGAATGCTTTAGTCGTTTCTATCGTTCTTTGGTCCCGCGTGTCCTTTAGCCACTCATATTTAAATACTCTCGGTCCGATTGCTCCATAAAAATTAGAAGAAAAAAAAATGAAAAACAAAACACAGTACTATGAACAGAGATTTAACCACTACTCATTTTTTTCCTTTGTTTTTCTGGTGAATCGGAAGCTCCGGTGGCTTCGACGGACAAATCACATTTTAAATATGCAAGAAGCTCCACCGGCTGAGTCTTTTTCCACTCCTAGAATGATTGAGACCATTTGTTTTCCTGCCTCTATTCAGTACATTTCCTGGTCCTCCTGCTTCTGGTCTCTTGTGTCTCTACTCAATTTGATAATCAGGAGATGCGCCAGAATCCCTCGCCATGTACACCAATAGCCGATAAGTAGACCCTCACATTCGTATACATCCATTACAAAAGAATGGCAAAACTTGAAAAGGTTAGTCTTCTAATATGAAAATTTGAGAGAATGTATTTTTGGATATTTATGAATAATATACTGAGAGAAAAACAAAATTTTGAGGAGTAAATTTGACTTCAATATTTTTAGTTAAGACTTATCAACGGAAAAAAATTTTTGAACTGGAATTGGTTGAATTTAAATTTAAAATAGGAGAAAGATATTGGAAAATATTTCTCAATCTCTTTCAGATTTCGAAATATTTTGAAAGAACTAATCTTGATGTGATATTGAGGAAGATTATTCAGAAAAGTCACACTTGAATTGATTTTGTAGTTGCAAATGAAAAAAGACATAATATTCCTACGTGAATTTGAATGTGGAATAAATTTTGAAATGCTAAGAAAAGAAATTATGAGAGGATTATGAAAGATTTACAAAGTGTAAATGAGGATGAAGGGGTTATGAATCCCTGACAAATATTTATGAATTCAGAACAGCGGGAGACGAGCAATAACAAGAGAGTCCAATGGTGAAACGATAGACCTGTACTCGCTCCCCTATTTGGCGCCCTTGATTTGGATTTCTGCAACATATGCCGAGTGTATGTACACTCACTTTTGTAGCAATCGAGAGTGTTTTAATATGATAAACCCACTTATCTCATATATACCAGTCATGGAGGAAGATTACCAAAGCATTGAATTCCCGAAACGAGAAGAGAAAAAAGGCGATTCAAGGAAAAAATGGGGATTAAATTCCATCAATTTCACCATTTTTCTGGTGAGTGATAGATTTCTCAGTCCCTAGAGGATGTAAAAAAATGTGAATGAAAAAGTAGCGAATAAAAAAGAATTATCCAAGTTTTCCCTCTATTCTGTTGATAGATCAGTTATTAGACTTCTTTGTATGATTTTTATTGTTGATTCTAGAAACAGTAGAATGTGGATTTTTTTTCTTTGTTTTCTAGAACAAATCGAAATTTGAAGGCATTGCCGCATCGCCAACGCCCACGCGGATACTCCAAAGTATCGACCCACATGTAGCCGTCCGCCATCGCTATACAAAACCATTTCTGATTCTATCTCTTCACACACTTTCATTTCAATTTCCAGCAAAACGCCAAATTAATTTTTTTTTAATGTGAACATTATTATTTCTTAATTCCTCTATCTCAGGGGGAGAACAATAAGTATATCTATTCCTCGGTTTCACTGTTGAAGGCAAGATGAAATATTCGACATATGTTCGATGAAAAGCCGTGTATTATCTTCCATATGATGTACGAATTTAATGCAACTTTATATACGATTCAGTTTATGATTTCCCCCTGGGCTCTGACGACATCTCCAGAGTGTTGAATGATCTCCAGTAGTTTATTGAAGTAATCATTATTATTATTATTATTTTTCCGAAGGGTTTCTATGAAGTTAGTCAATTGGCTCAATTAAAAAATTGAAGAATATAAGATGTCTAAAGAGAACAAATTTTTTTTCTGAAATTATCAAAGAAAATTCGCTCTAACAATTCAATTTTTTCAATCTTCTCATTGTTCTCATTCAGCGAATTATGTATAGACTTCTTACAACATAATATTCGGAGAAATCTTCCTGAATAAAATGTTGAAATATGAAAGATAGTGAAGCAAGCCGCGTAGATATACAAACACAAATCAGATCGTTAAATCAAATTTTTATGCAAATTTCAAACAAGAAAATTTGAATTCACTATTAGATAAAGAATATTAAATGTAAGCTGAAGTAATTTCAATTCGAGAAAGTTTTTTGTCAAAAATTTCTAAAGACAATTATTCTTGACAAAAATTTGTTTTTCTCTCAGTGCACTACAAAATGAGAATAGTATTGTCAGAAATTGACAATTTATATTGAATTTTAAATTATTCAATACAGTACTGCAATAGCTTTTTTAAATCATTAAAATATGGAAGAGAAATTATTTCCCGAAAAAATCATTTGATGTAGAAAAGAAAAACAAATACGAATAATCTTTGTTTGTTTCAACCATTTACATTGTGAGGAGAATTGTAATTTTTTTTTATGAATAAATAAGGAGAAAGAAATTGCCAATCATAAACTCGGCCCGTACAAGACTACCTCACTCATGGCAGCCATTATAAGACCTTGATACCCAGGAGTATACGAGAGAGTATACCATCTCTACAGGGGCTGAAGCGTTGATAATACTCTGGATAAAGTTTATAATCGAATTAGGTGTTGAAAATCGTAGAAGGTGAAGAGTTACTTGATTAAATTAGGGTATGATCGTGCTAAATTGGAGATATTAAATTTTCTCACTTCTCTCACCTCTATAAAATGCAGTAGAATTGTTGATAGCTGCTAAGGAAATTACGGTAGGAAAAACATTTGAGTGCTGGGTTTTGGAGATTGATGCACGAAGAAGAAATGCATCTGGAATGAGGATAATGCTATTATATATGAGATGACAGCACTTGAATTTTCGATATTAGCGTCCACCACTCGAGATACTTATGAAGCGTGAGTGGTGCCACTTGAATCGCCGTGATACTTGAGATCTTTGCTCTGTATATGAGCTCTACGATCTTGCCGACATTCTTCCATCTTCAATTTTTATTCCTGTCTATCGATTTCGGTTTTCTTTTTTCTGTTTTAAAGAAAAAAAAATTCCTGCACTGTACGGATTATTCACTTTCATCTGTACCGACATCGTGGAGATAGCTCAAACTCTCAAACACCTTCTAAAACATTCCCATTCAAATTTCGAAGACATCAAGACGTGTAAATGAAGTGATAACAAGCCCAAACACTTGAATTAGGCTTCTGTATTCAAATAAATTAAATTAAGCACTCGTAATACTTCTCAGGCATGTCCCTATACCACATGTCCTCACATCGTCAAAACTTTTTCATTTTGACACAAAAAAAAAAAGATTCCCAATTAATATCAACAATTTCGTCCAAGCACATTAAGCCATTTTTTGTGTCAGACATCTCTGTATTCTACAGGAAGAAAAAATTGAGAGCTCCACTTAAGACTATCAAATTTTGACTCGAGCAGTTCTCCGTCAGTCGAGACTATTTCCGGTCGGAATTTTTTTCTTCTCTTCCTTTCTCAGCCACATCCGCTTTATTGAATTATCTGAGATTTATATGCACTTAAAAAAATGAGAGTGTATTATACGTTATAATTATTAAAAATGTATATAGTCTTTTTTCCTAAGGTAAAAAATGTATAATTATTCTCACTGCTGAAACGTTGAACAGTGTAGAAGGTAATTGACCGTTCAGTGCTTGCGACCTTCAGTTTATATAGTGAGTAAATTACTCTGGGGTCGCTCAAGAATTATGGACATCAACTATTGCCCAAAATTTCCAAATATCCATTGTTAAAGACTGGCGGGGTAGTTAACGAGTCTTAAACCCTCTTCAGCCCCCCAGCTAGTTGTGTTTCACCAAGGCATATACTTGTAATGCCTTTATGAGATTATTGCACAATACACTAACTCTCCGACTAGCCAGATCCCTACTTTTCTACTAATAATCTGCAAATATATTAATTTTACCGGGTCGATTTTATTTTTTTTTCGTTTTGAACTATTCCGTAATTTTCTTCACTTGGAGATGAACAATAATAAGAAATAAATAATTTACAGCTGTCTGATGAAGGCAAGAGAAATCTAATATTCCATAAATTAGTGAGTGAAGAATAAAACATATATATAGTTTCGGCGGAATTTAGCAAACCTAAAGGGACCAGTTCTTTTCCTAGTAAGAGTCCTTATTCCTAAGAAGCTGCAATTGTCACAACCAACTAGCTCAACGGGGAATGAACTTTCTTTCCTCCAGTCACTGAGATGATATATAATTTATTTCAATGTTATGAGAGTTTTGGAATGCTTCGAAAATCAGGGGGAGAATTTGAAAATGAAAATTGTAAGTGAATAGTTCATGCAGTTATGTTATTGTAGTCCAGCAATCATCATTAGGGTGTTAATCCTGTTAAGAATTTGAAAAAGGGATCAGTCCCATTGTTAACCTTCCCCCTAAGAGCTATTTCATAATGTTCATAAAATTTTCTTGACTTTTATTCAGTAATGGCTAGCATTTGAAATTAGAAAGAATTTTTCCAGTAGGTGGGGCACAAATTGAAGGGAGGAAGAATTTTTACAGCAACGGTATATGACAACATTCAGTTTTTGAAACAATACGATAATCCGATTTGCAGGAACAATTGTTACGATGAGTGTGCTGGATAGGTTTTGTAACATGTCTGTTCCATTCTGCCTCGGTCAATCTCACCTCATTATTATGATTTTTTTTCTACCTGAATTATTGATTTATACTTCGGATTATTCAATAGTGACTCTGAGATTTTCTGTCTTTCTCTTTTCACGGCGCATCGGATCATACATTCTATTAAAGCTGTGTCTTGGAATGCGATGAGTCATCTGCCTATTAATTGAATACGCATTTTAAAAAATTGAAATTGAAACAAGATAATTGAATAATCAATGAGACATGCGTTCATATGTTTGCCTTTACAATTGCGGTTTTCCAATATCGAGATAACCAAACGCACTTGTAACTGCGTTCATGGACTGAATATTGATTTGCTGTAAAGGCCAGCTTGAAATGTGAAATATATATTGAACACACCAGCCAAGTTAATTATCCTCTTAATCAAGCAGTTTAATCAGTGGCATCATTGCAACCACATCTATTTTCCCTCTCTTCTCAGCCATTCATTATTTCTCCATATACATATAGAGTTCAGAGAACCAGGATAAATATACGTATCTATACATGTATTGGAATATATTAGTGTACAAGTAGTGTCCACTTAATATTCATTCGCTTTACCATTGGGGCAAATTTAAATCATAGAAAAAGTATGGCGAATTTTTGATATTTTTATTAAAGTTCATTTCAAATCCATTGAAATATCAAGTGAGGAAAATTTTCTAAATATCTCTCATTCATAATTTATCTTTTTCTAAAGAATCCAAATAATTTTCAGAAGATTGGTGATCAATTGTTGGAGAATAGAAGAAGGGGAGGGGACATTGAAGAGGGATTGTCGCATGTAGTTAATTACGGTCAGGTACAAATTGAAAAGTAAAACTGAATGGCTGTCTATACAAATTTGAATTGTCCGCATGCACTAAATGTAGTATACTCTACTCTCTTCACCTTCCTGCAATTGATTCAACTCAACCACTTTTATGGCCATCTCAGAAAATATTTCTGTCCGTCATGCATAGCCTCACGGCTTGATACATGACCAACAAAAAAACATTTGCATTATAAAATATTTTTTTTTAATTGTCGTGGAAAATAAGTTATTTCAGGATTTTTCAAATCAATATTTTAACTTCATTTTCTTGGTGTTACTAATGAAATAAAACCTCGAACAAATTTCACTATATTTTAATAATGTCATGCCTGAGTATAATCCTGGTTTCTACAGGACGCAGATTATCCGCCCATTGTTGATAATAATACTGAAATTATATCAAAGTAAATATTTTCGGGATTTTGGATAATCCATTAAGCTTATCCGACGCTCACTGCTAATTTTATTAAGTCGTTCAAGTTCGTGATGCCATAATCTTCAATGGATACATTAATTTCTAACTGGAAATTGATTTAAAAAAAAAAACATTTTCTTCAACTAACTGAATTATCAAGAATTTTAGAGGAAAATTTTAGAAATTGAAATATTAAAATTGTCAACTAAAGTATCAATAGTATGAGTCATTCATTATTCAAGTATCCAGACTCTGAATATCCAGGTCCTGGATTCCAGGGGTATACCTGGGGGAAATTCGAAAACAATGGAGAAAGAATTTTTATTACGTTGTAAAATGTTGAAATTTTTCACTAATCCTCCCATCACCACCAATTGATCTAAAAGGGTTGCAAATGAGTAATAAAGAACCATCAATACGTTAGGAGAAAGAAGTACCGTTATTCACGACAATGTTGGGTCAACATCATATATAAAAGGATTTTCAATTCCCTATTCTTACCAAAAGGAAGCGTTTATAAACTTTATAATGGGTCCGCACTTCGGGGCTTCTGAAAAGGTCTCCTACGGGTGAGAGTCAACCCTTTTTTTTGTTTCCAAACATTCTTGACCATTCTTCTTTCCCCTCTTTTTTTTCCTTCATCTTTTCCCCTTTTTCTAAAGAGGGAAAAGGGACCAGCGAGGATTATTATGACGGGACACTGACCATTAGATTGAGTTACTAAACTGGCGAAAACTTTCTTGAGCCCAGGCCGGGACAAAAAAAAGTCCTTAAAACGGTAATTAAAAATTCCCAAATATTTTCCCAAATGCGACTATTCATTTTGGCATAGGTGGATAGTACAATTATGTAAGGCCAAAATTAACAAATTAGAAAATATACAAATCTAAATTTTCAGTCTTCCATCGACGGTTGCGTCAGGAAAGCTTCTAAAGAAATGCAAGGGACTTTATATGAGGCCCGAACTGTATTCAATTTCTATAAAAATAGTGTGACAAAATAAATAATGAAACATGCAAAAATAGTATATATTTTTTGGATCGTATAAATATTTTCCAAATTTTGCTCTATTTCAAACATTTTCATGAGATACTTAGGGAATATCTTTTATGTGACCTTCTATCTGGGGGATAAATATCACTTGTGAACATTTGTTTTCCAAGCATTAGAGAAGCATTTTTTACCAAGCATTAGGGAATTTTCCTTGCTACTTCAGATCGTGCTGATACTGCTGAAAGAAATGTTTTAAAACGTCTTAAAAGTGACTATCAGAATGTCCTCAATTCAAAAATTTGCTTTTGCATTGAACTTGTAGTCATTTACTTGAATTTTGTCAACCTAATTGCATGAATTTTAGACGAAAACATTTGACCTGAAGGTCATAATTCATGCTTCAATTTTTGGGCATTCAAATTTTCCGGAAAAATACAACGTTAAAAATAGAGCAAAGAATGAAGTGCCGGTTTAACAGGAATGCGCAAAAAGGATGATCCCGTTTTCTATATTTTATGGTGATTTTCTCTCATGCACAATGGTGCACCAATAAAAATCGAAAAGTCACCAAAAGAACAAAGTATGAATTATGATGGAGGACGTGGTACCGTTGCTCCAGTTTTGGTTTTACGTTGTACATTTCGCCCTAAAATGAAGGAATCCTGAATAGAGGCTACAAAATTTTATTTCTCCTCTCCATTGTCTTGAAAATACAGGTAATTCAAAAGTCAAACCGAATTTTACCTTTCTAATAATATCACATAATATAAATTTTTATTTTCGAAGAATAAAATTATTTCATCTCAATGGCGTGGAGATTTCTTCCGACTTTTTATCCCCCTATGGAAAGTCTCACACTCAGTATGTAGCTATTATATTTTCTAATTTTTGATGTAAAAAATCTATGATAACTTGACAAATGGACAATAAGTAGAGAATATAGATATTTCAATATTATTATAATTTTCATTAATTTGAATTCATTCAATAAGTTGTACTGTTCCATTCGTCACTTATCAGATTTACACGCTGAAATTATTATGGATAAGATGGTGGGTACATATTCTCCTCAATCCGGTCACGGAGAAAATAAGGAGGAAAAAACAAGGGAAAAAGAACTATTGAAGATAATACTGGTAAGGGGAAAGAGCAAAGATATAGAAAGGCGTAGTTACTCCCCATTTACTGGCTAGTGGGAGTAACCAAGCGTCGAGCTTGTCCAATGGCGTTTCGATTCTTCCTCGCTACTGCTCCCCTCTCTTTCGCCACCATATAAACTCCCTACGGGTCATTTTTGAAGTTCAGTCACACTTGCGAACTCATCCAAGCACATTTACCTTCGGACATTAGTGCTCTCTATTCGAAAACGGCCATTTATTCGGTTAATTATCAACTATCAATTATCGTCATAATCACTAGTGATTCAATCCGTTCAGTGAAATTCGTTAATTTTTTAATCATTGAGTTCTTCGAGTTTACTCTGAAGTGGATTACGTCTTATTATCATCAATGAAGATGCAGGGATATCAAGGAAGGAGTTTTGAAGACGAACAGAGAAACCATCGGGAAGAAGAAACGATTGTGGTCGATTTGGTACCACCGCAATATCAATTGAGTCCACCGCACAGTCCACAGATTGGAGGCATCATTCCAAAAACACCCGAAAAAGGTAAGAACTAATTTGCTTAATGAAGATGAAACAAACAAAATTCGAAAAATTATTACGGATGAAATATTGAGCGATACAGTTGATATTTTTACTACTTCTATTTTTTATCAATTAGAAATTATCTGTATTTCAGAACATAAATAAATAAATTATTCATAGAAAAATACAGAGCATAACAATTGCTATTATTTTGTAGTCAAAGGTGTATGAAATTTTCTGGTCAAATCAGACAAAAAACAAATAGTTCCCAAGCTTCAAGCCTAGCATTTTGTACACGACAAAATTCCGGAAAATCGGAAATTCCTCAATGTATGTAACAAACCCTTGAAATCTGACCATTGGTTTTTTCATTGTCCACAGAAGCATCTCCTAGCCAACAAGGCCACGAATCTCAACGCCCCCAGCTTGTTCCTATGGATCCGAATATCAGGCGATACAGAACTGCTTTTACCCGAGAACAATTGTCACGTCTAGAGAAAGAATTCCATCGTGAAAATTATGTCACTCGTCCAAAAAGGGGTGAACTTGCTGCTGAGCTTCATTTACCCGAATCAACAATAAAGGTAAACATTATTCTATTCATTAATTATTATCCCCATCATTTCTAATTTGCATTTTTTCGTGCGGATTGCGGTAGCGGCACTTTGTTTGATTATTGATTATGGCTTTCAAGTTTTTATGCCTTTTGGGTAGATATCTCACAGCGCCGAACAAATAGAAACTATACTAATGGATATATTTAGAAAGAGGCAGGTGTTAAGCGACGCAATTAGCAGTGCCTTTTTTTCAGTACATTATGATAACTAATAGAAGTATTATAATTTTACGATGAAAATATATAAATAAATTTATAAATTCTCATGAATTATTTGTCTACAGGTTTGGTTCCAAAATCGTAGAATGAAGGATAAGCGCCAACGTATGGCAATGGCTTGGCCATACGCCATGTACACTGATCCAGCAATTGCGGCAGGACTTTTAGCAGCAGCAACTGCAGTAATGACACCTACCCCATATCAGCAAGGACCAGGTGTACCAGGTGGACATCTTGGTGTAAATTCAGGATATCCAGCGGCAGCCGCAGCCGCGTATTATGCAGCACGATACAATCCATATCCAACTGGACCAACAGCAGGTGGCAATTCTTCATCACTCCACAGACCACATCCACAGTCACCAGCATATGCTCCACATCCTCACTTGATTCAGTCTCACCATCCTCTTCCGCCTCTTCATCTACCTGGCCTTGGTGTACCAAATCTAGCAAGTAACTTCGTTTCGGTCACGCCTACTAGTCAATCTACCTCTGTACTGCAACCTGGAGGCGTTTACAGATCTGCGCATCTTCCTGAACTTAGTCCAGCACATTCTGATGCCTCCAGTGATTGCGACTGCGCTGGTACACTTCATCATCACCATACACATCATCTTCAGGGACGTGATAAGACACCACCACTTAAATTACCAGTTGGATTAAATCTCGCCGAACTTCCTGCCCAAATTCAGACGATTCAGAGTGCATTCGAGAGCAAAAATGGAGGATATCATCATGGTATCATTCCAGCGGGCTCCACTCCTGTTCAAACGACTAAAATTGAACCACCCAAGTTATTTCAACCGTATAAAAGTGATATCACTGAAAAGGCGTGAATTATTGAAAAAGAAAAAGGATTTACAGACTAGCGAATTTTAGTACAATCGATCGTGAATTTCCAGAACAAGTCCTGATTTATCATTCACTAATATAATGATACATTTCTTGCGGAATCCTCATCATTGTTGATAATTTATCATTCAAAATATCTACACACTCAATTGTAAATAATGCACATGATTATGTGTAAAAAAAAACTGTAAATAATTTAGAATATGTACGTTTTCTTATGCTTTGCATAGGAGAGTAGTAGTCGCTGTGCGAAAAAAAATGTATAGCGTAAATTTTTAAACAGAGATTCCAATCCTTCTTCATGTCAAATTTATAAAATTAAGATTTATTTATTGTGATTCCAAAATGTAAATGAATGAAAATAACAATCCTTTGAAATGTCACATGTAAATAATAAATTCGAGGATTTCAATGGTTAAGACAGAGGAAAATAAATGAATAAATATATCTATACATATTAAAATATAATTTCTATAATTCAATCGAGACCTAAAAAACCAAAAAACAAATCAAAAAAAAAACTTAACAAATTAATCAGAGGAGTTAAATGGCTCGAATAGTTCCACAAATAGTAGTATTGGTATTGTAGATGAATCCATATATGTCGTTCAAATACAGTCTTGTTTCAAAGAGGGGGATGGGGGGGAATCAAATTGTTGAATGTTGGATGTAAACACAATGGTTTAAAGGCAACAGACAGAAGTGCATTCAGGGGGGTAGATTTAAGGTTTGTAGAGAAACCATTTAAAATGAGCAGTTGGTTGGCTTGTACCCAAAGCCCAATTAACTTTCCCCTCTTTTCTATGGCCGACGATTTTGCAAAGTTTCACAGCTTATCTCCCCCAGCTTTCTGCTCACCCCTAACATGACTATTTCATAGCTGTGAACAGGAGAAAAGGAGGCCATAACTGATTATTCCGGATAAACGCTCAAATGGAACAACAGTTTTCCGAAAAAAAAAATCAACTATGATTCGATAAAAAAAAAATTTTTGTTCCTATTATTTCATAATTATTCAGTCGAAATAATTTTTTAGATGGAAATTGTCATAAAAAAAACTTATATAAATGGAATTGTGGATATTAAATATATTGGACATTGATAAAACTCCTGAGAGACTTATAATAACTAGTGGTAATAAATTTTAGCATTATAATTAACATTCGAATCATCTCCAGTGATGTAAGAAACACCTTAGGACATCTGCCTTGGGGATTCCGAAAGGGTCTATAAACCATCGGCACACGTTATAAAACCATAAAATCTCGAGGTCCTTGAGGTACCGAAACGCGAACTGACAGTGCAGTAATTCTGAGCCCAAACAGAAACTGCTAATCTACCATCCATAAATATCCAATTGCCGTAGCGTAAAAAAATAATCGAAAAAAATTCTCAAACATTTTTCTGGCTGTAAAACTTCCGTCTAAACTAAGGGCGACGGAAATGTCATAAAGTTTTCCTGAAAAGACTTCAAAGTCACTCGGAATAGGAAAAACTGTAAAAAAATCTTACTATATAATTTTTAAATTTTTTATTGCTTACATCTAAAGTATTCATGTATGATATTTTTAATACAAGTTTTCACCTGATTTCTATAATGTTGGATTTTTTTTTTATATCCTAGGGCAACTTTCATCGAGTATCACTCGTCTTTAAATCTTATTTATTTAGATGTGGTTTCAATTGCTGGACAATACATTTTCATCGTTGCTCCACTACGTCTAAGGCCGGTCAATATTGATTTTTTTTGTTTGTTAGAAAAAATACCAGGTACAATCGTAATGACCTTAAAAATGATTGAAGGAAAGAGATGGATGAAATTGGTTGAAACAATTTTCCATGGAGCAAAGGGAGCATTTAGTGTAGGAAATCTCAATGTTCCGAAAAGCTAGCTGCGTGACGAAATCAAAGGAGGCACAATATTTGGGTGAAGACGAGGCTGTAGCTAATTGAAAAGTCAAAACTCGGAACGAAAAGAAGAAAAAAACTCTTGGGGAAGCCAACTTTATGTGTAGATTATAGTGAAAGCGTAGAAATAGCCACCCACGGTGAGGTTTTTCCTGAAGATGATTGTGTCGACAGAAGGATTTTGCGTGAACTCCTGGAAACTCACAGTGAAAACAAACACAGAGAAACTTGAAACATTTGATGATATAAGTATTGTGATTAAACATTATCGAATCATTTTTTAACAGTGCAGCACATTATTATGAAAAAAAAAGAGAAAGGTCATGTCATCCAAACGCGCCCACATTTTTTGCACTATTCTCTGTATTTTATGTTTTATCCCGCTTGGTCCTCATAAATACCAAATTTTTTCACCCCGTTCGTCAGAGCTAACAAAAAAGAGCATCAAGTATCGCTATGCATAAAATACGTCGTCTCTTTTTTCCATTCCTTTTACTCAATTTTCAGAACTTCAATAAATCTTCAAAATTTTCGAAAAGATAATAATTTTTTCAGAAAGAAATTCGTGGCCTTAATTGTATCTTTTTATACTCGGATTATCTGAATTACAAAAAGTAACCTGTGTATGAAAGGGAAATAAATTTCAATTGACAGGAACTTTGACCCGAACACACGCGCATGAACCATAAAATTAATCGGTCGTTTGATCTCCTGTGGGACACCAATTTTCCCTCATAAACATCGAGCCGTTGCGAATCACCCTATATCCACAGCCAATTGGCCTCTGTCGCATCGATCTAGCATCCGTGCCTACTCGATATTTTTATCTCCTTCCGCCCTTCTAATAAAAACGTATTTCCATTCGATATGAATATAATAAACTTGGTACATGATAAACTTGTATTGAGTATTACAAATCGCCTGGTTTCCCATTGATGATTTCTAAGTGTAACAAATTTAATGTAATTTTTTTTCTCTGTGAAAATGAAGAGGGGGATTGGTGTGAGAATATGAAAATACATTGTAAAACGTGGTATAATTCTCAATTAATTGCTTCCCATATAATTCATCATCAAAATAGATTAATGAGTAGATCTAGCAATGATAGATGGAGGGTTTCTTTGTTTCACGTTTTCCTTTGATATAGATTTCCTGAATATTTCTTGTATCCATGATATTCTAAACCAAACACGATGAATCGCGCAACAATGTCAACTAAGTCTCATCGATATTCAATTTCATGCCAATAATCCTTGAAAATAATGCCTACACACACATGTTTTCAACACTAATGGGATATAAATTTTCGTATACAATGAAAAAAAATCTTGACCACCAAGGGACTATTTCCCTCAAAGGTTTATGTGTTTATGCTTTTCTGAAATTTTATGATACTTGGGACATCTTCGTGGCTTCGCTACGGTTAATCATTTGTTTAATTAACGGGAATGAATATTGACGTAACAGTTGAAAATTCAAAAAAAAGAAGCCAGTTCAAAGAATGTTTTCCATCTAAAGAAAGTTTTTCCCAATAAATTCCATTTACCTTGCAAGTTCCACTTGTTCATCTATTTATTTTTCTCTCTCTTTCTAAATGCAACTTTAAAGAAAATAACTTTAAAATAAATGTAGCGAAAAATGATTTTTTTTAAGATTGAATTTTGATAAGAATATTCTTTAGAGTGTATTGCAAAGACTTGGAAGTTTTTTTTGCCAGTGAGACTGCGGCCCTGTTGAGCTCAGGAGAGTCCAAATCGTCGGTACGTTGAGAGCTCAATTGGTGAGTTCTACCTAGCATACCTTCTGAGGTACCAAACCCCAAAGCCCTTATTGTAAATCTTTTCATGGTTTTATTTTGGTTTATTATCTGCCGTTCTACGGGAAAATGTACCACAGGGGGCCTTTGCTCTCACCGTAATTGTTTGGAACATGCAATTGCCGGGAACTATAGTAGAACCGTAACGAAGAAAACGGTACGAGATATATAACAGCATCTTTGGACGAAAAACATTATAAATATAAATGTGAAGAGAAAAACTACAAAATTTCGTTACTGAACGAAATATAATACTGTTAACAATGTTTATGTGTAGAAAAAATTCATTGCAATATCAGCAATAATAAGAAGAATTGTCATGAGTGACAAATTAATAAGAGAAAAAGCATATTATAAAATAGAAAAGAGGAGGTATATTAAAAAATCACAGAGTCCCTTCAAGGGGTAACGGAACGCAGGGCATTTTCTCAATTTTAAAACCATTTATTAATTCATAATTATCAATTTTTTTTCAAAACCAAGCGTTACATTCTGTGTGTAATTTCAAAACGCAGTGAATCCGACTTGTTTTTCAAAAAAATTTAGAATTGTAAGTAAATAATTAGTCTTAAGATTGATAAAATGCCTTATCTTCCGTTACCCCTTAACCAGAAGAAAAAGCCCGTTTTTTCCTTTCGTCTTTTACTAAAACGAAAGCAGTTAATAAAGGTGTAACGCAAATGGTAGGCCAGGTCAAGGCGATCTATCTGCGTGGGGAAACATTCACTTAATTCCATGAGGGAACCTGATTCATTTGATCCAATATCGTGCATCGTAAATTCATCACAGTACTAATAAATTATCCTTCCTGGAAGGAAAATTTCTCAATTCGCATCACACTATCAACTTTTATTTCACGTTAATTTTTGTTAGGTTGTAACGGAAAGAATCGATTCACTAGGAATTGAGAAGAAAAATACTGATGAGAGTTTATTTTTTGAAAATCCTATTTACTCATTGACAAAGCCTGAGATAAAATTATCTATCACAAAAATTGTGTAATTTCTTAAGAGAGTTTAGAACTACATTATATTTTAATTTGTTAGAGGTGTTATAAATAATATTCTATGAGTGAAGTGGACATCTTCTCCATTGGTTTTGCGGAATCCCGGATCCTCTAGACATCTCTCTTTCTACCTAATAGTGGGTTTATTATTTTATGATGCTACCTTATGCTCTTACATATACACAAAACTTGTCAGAACTTGGAGCGTCCAGTTTCACCTTCTGTTTTCTGTCTCTCTTAGTTTTCCTTTTTCACACCAGGTTTAACTAACGCTTGAGTAGGTATAAGCGACCAATACGGAAGTTGAAAAGCGTTACAAGATTGTAAATCATGAAAATTTTGGAAGCACGGTAGCTAGCCAACTCAAACCGAAATGTATGGCTTCTAAACTTTCCGATCCTTCACAATTCTAACATCATAGGGTCAGGAGCCTTCAAAATGATTTCCCAAATGAATCAAACTGTCAAGGTCGAGTCTTCAAACATCTTTCAAATACTGCACAAATTACGGAGACATAGGAGAATGAATCTGAATATTTCATTGGATTTTTTAAATAAAATCCTGACCTACACTCATTCGAAATACCTCTTAGTTTGTGAAAATAGCTATTTTTACACTACATAATTAACTCGATGTCTGAAATGATCTCGAAATTGAAGAGAAAATATAATCTATCAAAACTTATTGATTTAAAAAATCTACTCTTTCACGGGTGGCAATTTAGGCCCTTTAATATAGATTCTATAAAGTGTAGAATGTTACAATGAGGCAGCGATAGGGCCTTGAAACTTTTCTAAAGGAGGTGAAAGCATCAGGATGGCTCTGCTGACCCAAAAAAAAAGTACTCAGAGGCACTAAAATTGAAAGTTAACCGACGAAATTGGTTTCCGGATAATTTACAAGGGAGGTAATAATTTTGAGCGAAAGGGGAGTTGCTAGGAGGACCTAGGTACCTATTTCGGATAAATGTCAACTTCAAAATGGAAAATTTTCTAATCAACCATGAGTGATATTTTAATGAAATGTTCAACTTATTATTTTTATCTCTATGAGTGAAGCATACTATCCTCATCAATTTTTACTCCAAGGGAATAATGGAATAATCACATGAAAATAATCGCTAGTGAATAAAGGAAAAAAATCAGAAGCGCCAAAATAATTTGAGTTCAACTGCTCCTTGTTTCATTTTATTGCTCAACAAATGCCGTATATCTTGATCTTTCTTATTTCTTTCTATCTCAATCTGCTTCACTCCCACCCTTAGAATGTAATCTTTCGTCTAGTAATACTTGCAGGCGAAAGCAAAAGAACGTCCTTATCATTCCCCTATGAAGAAATCAGGAAGAAGAGAAAAAAATAGAGAAAATGAGAGTAAAAGGAATGATATCAGCAATTGAATTGGATCATATCCAATATATGTATGTAAATCTTATATATATTCATTCCTACTAGTCGAAGCAGCAAAAAGAGATCACGAATAATTCGGAGTTGACATCAGGAGGTTTCAATCTCTCTTGACGTCAGGAAGTGCACTATGGGTGATTCTCACTAAGATGTATACCCTACTGAGGGGACAATGATGTTAACGTTGAGACCTTGACACAATATTTTGACGTGCTCCTCCCAGTAACCTTTTCTCAAAAGTCATCAAGGCAAGTTCTATGACGAATTCTGTTAAACTATTGAGTATATTATTCGATTTACTGAACGAAGAACTTGCGAAAACGAGAGCAAATACAATTTCGAATAAATAATAACAATGGAGAAACAGAATTAAATTGCTCATTTCTGTAGGGATTCGCTGCGTTACAGTCTTCGGGGGAAATACACTAAAAAAAAAATACGAAGAAGAAATAAAAACCCATAAATATAATTCTCATCTCTGTGCCAGTCGGTCAATATTTTCAAAACATTTAGCACAAGGTCTAGGACCCCCCCGAAGAGGTGGCACGTGCCCCAGAACTCGAAAAATGCTATTCCGCTCGGTAGCTCCACAGGAGAGTGAAAAAATTTAACATCTAGAGACAGGAAAAACTCTCATCTCATACCGTTTACTTTGTTGAACAACATGAAGTAGAATCCCTTGTAGCCAAGCAGGCCTTGACCGAGAAAGTGAGCTTAGCACAGTTTACAATTTTTCTGCGTACATTACGTCTCAAGATGGTCTTTCCTCCAAGAAAAAAAATTTATTGGGACATAAATAATGAGAACCTGTAGGCTTTGTTCATGATTGTACCTTCATGAGCCTTCTCTCCCGGAAAATACATCCTGCTACTTTTGTCCTCGCTTAGCCTCATGGCTTCTGTATTATACACATACAATTCAAAATATCAATACAACAATCTTATCGTTAAATTATCAATTGCCTTCGATTTCCTTCTTGAAATTAATTTTATATATTGATTGGTTATGAAACGAATTAAAGAATGTAAAAAAAATTCACTCATTAAAGATATAAATTATACTTATTGAAAGTAGAAAATTCCTCCTCATGAAAATAAATAAAGAATAATGATAACTTAAAAAAGCTTGAATTCTCATCATAAATTTCTTTTTGTATGAAACGATAAAATGAAATGAGGTAGTGGATGAGTTGTTATTTATGAGAAAGCACGATAATGGTACGGATGATGGGGCTCCCTACAACAGCGTAAAGAGAAGGAAACCAGAGAAAATATCTGAAGGGTTACCCTGGCAACGAGAGTTGTGTGGGCGGGTACAAAAGCACACGCGCCCGAGGAAAGCTGCCATGTTGGTCTCCGGCCAGCTATCGATAATACCAAAGATAAAGCCATTTCAACCCCCTAGCCTCCTCCCTCTTATTCCAGGGGTTGGGAAATATAATATATTCTGGTTTCCCTGAATTGTTACGAATTTGACTGTAACATCGATCTTGTATTTTCAGAAAGTATACAAACGCCTAAAATAAAAATAAAAAAACTCTTGAGTATGCACACGATCTTTGTTCTCGAATTAATAACAAAAAAAATGCATTTTTTTTCAATAACTTGAGACGGGAACATTTTTGGACTGAAAAATAATCATTATAAATATGAAAAATAATCTAATAAAATTGAAATTAATTAAAAAAATGCATTTTCTAATGTGTGTTCATCAGCAGGTTGTGCTTTAGGAATGTAGAAAATCTACATTTAAAAATACCTGAGGCAAAAAATCAATCAGCAACTGAATGAATGTACTTTAGTGCGTTGAAAAATTATTATTCAAAATTTATCTGATATAAAAATCATGAGATAAAATGTGGAATTTCGTCCCAGGCTGTTGGTTAGATTCTTACTGAGTTATGATTTTCCGTAATCATTTCAAATGAATTATTTTGTAAATAAATGCAGTTTATGGAAATTTAAGCAACTGTTTATTTGAGTTTTTTATTCGAATTTGAAACTTCAGATTCCTCATTGAAATTTGATTAAAAAAATGAATTTTAAAGATAATTCCGGCTTAAATCGAATTAAAATTGTGATACTAAAATTTAATATACATATCGATATTGAATTTAATAAATTCTTTTTTCAACAGCATAATCAAACTGGAATAGAAGGGGGTGAATGAAACGAGTGATAGAGAAGGAAATAACTTTGAAGAATAAATTCCAAGGCAGTTAATCCGTTATAGTGCGGACACGTTAAACTGAGGGAGAACAGGGTATTCGCGCATAATTGGCTCTGAGCATCGCCACCTGAGACTCGAAGGATTGCCAACCGCATATGGTGGGCCATTTCCATTCAAAGTATATAACAGCTCCATTAATCTACTCTTGAAAATCGTCTACAGATTTTAAACTCTGTATTTGTTATGTTTTTTTTTCCTTTCATTTTCACTCTTGCCTCTTTCCGTCTTTCCAAAATTAGAATGAAGCAAAAGCTTTTGTTTGAAGTAAGAAAATTCCGATGCAAGATTGACAATTTATAGACAGAAAGCTGTAGGCATAAAGCTATACTCATTTCGTAAGTAAGGCTCTGAGTATAATGCGAACCACCCGCAATTTCTGTCGGTAAACATAGCTCGTAAATAAGCCCCGAGAACTCATCTCATATTTCTATGGTTCTTCGCAGCAACCCCACTAAGTTCCAGTAACGGCGCGTTAGACTCGCACAGCAGTATATCTTGCCTTTTTTTCTCGCTACCTCGAAGTGCATCATAATGTCCAACTATGTGCCAAGCAACAACTCCTACTTCTTCATTTACCTACTCGACTACTGGATTCTTTCCATCTAAAAAGGGGCGGTTTGTGTATCTCTGTCTCCGCCTCTCCACTTACACAGATTGATGTATCAAAATTTTTACTAATACCCTAAATTTTCATCCCTTGTACTAATATCGAAGCGACATATGGCATGATTTTTATGTGTGGGTGGATGAAAAGTCCATTCTGAGGTTAATGGACCCTGATGGCATCAATGGACCTTTGAGGTTAATTTTCTAATACTCTAATTGCCCTCTAACACCTGGAGATTTCTACAATTTGGTAAACATGTGGTGACGAACAACAATTTGTCGAGTGAATCCTTACAATTTTCACTATGGCGATAAATTCTGGAGAAAAAAGAGGTGAGAGGGACTCCGAGAATTAATGCCATAAATAAACTGGGGCTGGCTATTATTCCTCCGGAAAAGACAAATGTCATTGTTGGAGGTGGGGAAATGAAGAATCTGGGAAATTTTTAAATAATAATTATAATAGTCATAATTCTAAAAACAATCAAAACTACAAGAAAATATTTATGTTAAGGCTATTCCCATCAAAATGATGACTTTTTTTTTATAATTTTCGTGCAATTATTTAATTGCACGAATGATACAAGTGAAGGAAAGTATGAATGAAGTGAATAAAAAGCTTCCATTCGAAAGCAAATTGCGCGCAAATCATGCAATATAAAGCTTTGGTAGGCGAAAGGATGTAATCAAATATAAAATTCATTGAAATGACCTGGAACCTAGCGCCCTGAGTGTCACACCCAGCGCTTTGGAAGAGTAAGCCCAGTGACTACAATCAGATCGGTTTTTACTTCCAGTATAAAGTTGTCCTCTTTGTTCTTCTCTATTTCACCATCCTACCTAACACGTTTCGCATTCCATGCACTCTCAACTACCTCGGGACACGAATTTCCCTTGGGAATCTGTCACATTTATTTATTCTTATTCATCTTATTTTTATTTACTCACCAAAATTATTCGGAAATGATTCTCCCAGTTGTTTCTAATAGAAATAAAAGAGGGATATTTTGTTATACAAAAAGAATGAGTTTGGGAGGAAGAAAATATTGAAAATTAATGAATACAAGTGTATCTGTATAATTTCACTACTTACCTTCATTGATCGCTCATTAGGATGCACACACGTCGCATTAACACAACATAACTTCACATAATGATAACAGCATCACGGAGTTTCTCTCTTTTTCTCTTGTCTATAGAGTTGATTAAGAACTTAGTTTGTCATGTAATTTTTAAATTATCCGAAAATGATCGTTGGAAATTATTTTAAATATACAGTGCCCTCTAGGCAGCTAATTTTAGTTATCTTCCAAAGGTTTTGATACCAACACTGAGAAAAAAATAGTTTTATCCGGTGTTGGTGAGCTCAAGCTCCTTACTCACCGAAAAATTCTACCTAAGCTGCCATCTGGGGTTTGATTACGACACTTAGGACGAGACAGGACAGAACAGAATGGACGGTACAGTACAGTCTACTGTACCGTCCGTCCTTTCCTGCCCTGCCATATCTGATCTCAGTAAATCCTTCATTTCCCCAATCACTGAATTCATTGAATTGAATTCAGCAATAGGATATTTACATAGGGCAGCAATAGGGCATTTTCTAACGAAATAACAGATTACTTTATTATTCATCACTATATACAATTAATATTTCTTTATATATATCACAATTATTAAATATTTTGTATATTTTACAGAGAAGAATATTTTCATGGAGCAGACTATTGCCATTAATTCGGAATTAAGGAATAGCTGACGCCTGGATTTTTTATTTCCATTTACCGATCTTTGTCAATATTCCCATTTTTGTCATACCGCAATCACAACGTTTTTCTTCATGGAAATATTTTATGAATTTTATAATAACAAGATGATTGTTCTATATTTCTTTCACCATCGGGAAAAAAAGAAGAAAATGTTTTAAATTTTTAAATTATAA
>JABSMS010013771.1:0-12700 GCA_018902275.1 Aleiodes sp. PSUC_FEM 10030003
AAAACCTCCGATAAAAAAAACCTTCAATTTTCTTAACAATTGTATTTCAAAATATCTCACAATCGGTGAATTCACTCCTTTTGTAGTTTTTCCAAAATATCTCGAAACCTTACAAGAACTTCTCTTGTATCTCAAAGTTTTCTCTACAAGAAAGATCCCTGAATTTTTTTTTCTATTTCTCTTAGATTTGGCGATGATCATTGGAACAGATTTCTCATTGTTTCTTTTAATTTTCAGGAACAAATTTACGACGAATTTTTTTCCCAAGGAGACTTAGAAAAAAGTATGGGAACAGCACCAATTGAAATGATGGATCGTGAAAAAGCTTCGATTCCAGATCTTCAAGTACAATTTATAACGAATCTCGTATTACCATTATTTACAAATCTATCAAAATTATTCCCAATTGCTGAGTGCCTAGTTGAATCCATTAATCGTAACAGAGACGTTTGGAGAATATCAATACCAATATTCCACAAATACAGTGAACAAGGAATAAAGGGGATGGATATACTACTCGAGGAGAATATCGAGGACGAGATACTAACTGCCTATCGATCGCAAAGGTCAACAGTCCAATGAGAAAAAGAAGATGAGCGAGGTAGAAAAAGGAAAATAAAATTCATTGAAATTACGAAAGAGTGATGAATAATAAGAGTGCTTAAATTTTCTTATTTTCTCTATAGATTCGAATGGAATACGTTGGATACATTGTGATAGAATTTTCAGATATTATAGTGAGAAAAAACTTATAGTGATGCAGAATTAGAATTAAAGTGCGCTGGCGCCTTTTCTATTGTACAAATTTGAATAGGTGAAAAAAATAGATTGAAATGTTCTATCAAGTTGAATAAGATGAGTTCAAATATGGTTTTTGTGGAATATCTTGGAAACTATGAAAGATAATAGAATATTTATAGGAAACTTTTCTAAGCTCCCGTTTTGGTCGACAAAGAAGGCCTCTAAAAAACTTTTCCTATCGCGCTTGGAGTTGAAAATTTCCACATAAATGATTTCCTCCGAGATTTACCCTTGGAATAGTTTTTATATGGGGCAATTCAGATTTATATACGCATGAACTTTGAAATATTTAGATTATCAATCCGCCACTATCTTCTCTTGCCCACATACTGATTTTCGTCGTCTCTTTTGAAGATAAATTTTAATTCTTATTCTACTTGATTAAGCATTTGGTTTCTGTTCAATTGTTTTTTAGATTGAAAAAATAGTGCACTCTATAGCGTATCTAACAGCGTCGTTAGAGCACCGTATTTAATCAGTATTGATCAGCCAAAACCGAGTGTAAAGAATTTAAAAAATACTCAATAAATTTTACATTGCAAGGAAGTATTTTGTATTTATTCATTAAAAGATTAATTTTTAAGAAAATACCGTTCCTCCTATGTTTAAGTTCTGTTCCATTCTCGATTCAACTATCTCTCTTTCGAATAATTCGAAATTTGGGGGAAATCGGCCTAATAGTTCTCGAGAAAACTGCAATTTTCGAAATATTGTTATTTTAGGATATCTCTCCGAAAAATCAACCAACCTCGTATCGATTCAGTGACAAGATTTATCGCGATTCTACGCATATTTTTCACTCGGGATAATTTTTTTCCGATTTTTACTTTGATCGTTATCGCAATTTTATTGATTTTCGTTTGCAAATTTATTGAGACTCAATGAATATTTCAGTCAATGAATATTTCAGTAGTCTACTCAATTTAGACCGAAAAAATATCGGAAATACAAATAATTCCGGGCAACTGGAAAAAAATACATTTATGTCCCAAAAAAAAAACCGAATAACATATCAAAATGGGTCCTCGGGAAATTCGACCCTAATATTTTGTAGTTGCGAGTAGAGTCGTAGAAGGCAGCACATGCATGAGAGAAACGAGAAAATGTTTTACCGACCGGTCCGACTAAGTTTCCGCTGTATTGCCCTCTACGAACGAAGACAGCGCCGTGGTGGACGTTTGAGAACTACAAACTTGTCCTCAAAATTGTACAACGCAAGCCTACCCCCACTCCCACCTCGTTCGGACTCCTCTTCTATCCTCCATGATACAGACGATAGTCTCTATACCAATTCCCTGAACATTAAAGGTTAAGCTTGACAGATTGATCGAATTTTTTTTTGACATTACAAAACAATTTTTATATACTCCAAAAACTCTCTGAACTCTTCGAACAATAAATTCATTGATGAACAATATTCACTCCCAATCTAAATGATTTTCTTCCCAACACTCACAGATACTGTAGATGGTTATACACGGTAAGAATGAGGGGAGAGTCTAAATGGCCCCGTGTGCGTTGGTGTGCAAGGCTCCCGATGCAAGCATTGGATGCAAGTGTTATTTTCTCACTGTGCTGCCTTTCAACATGGCGTTTGCTACTTCACAATACTGTTAGGCATTCTGTTACTCCCAATTAAATGTTAATTCGATCACTGTTATCAAATTTTTATAATGAATAATTGTGATATTTAAAGTTCTTTCATCGTCGATTTTCATTAGAAAATTATCACTTCGCACATGAGGTAAATTTTGAAGAACAGTACCGAGTTGGAGTTGAAATTCCTGAATAGCCGTTCGTACAATCGAGGTGAATAGAAGCAGAATTGGGCTTGGCTGGGTCCAAGGAAACTCACTGAATTATCGATCATTCAGAGACAAGTCCAGGTGATTAAATTCTTAAGTTTACTTTCTATTTTCTCGGAACCATTGAAAAAAATAAGCACATCTTAATTGCTCCTCCATCGTTATCTACCTATGAATAATTGCTGATGTTCTTCTTATGTTTCTCATTTTTTGCTCTTTTCAGAATATTTTAGTTCGAGAATATTCATTGTTGTGATTTTGGAGGATTTGGTTATTTGTGGACTCTCAGGAGATGGCAGAGACACAGAAAATGAGAATCTATGGGAGACATCCACCCTGTGCCAGTCTCAGTCGACTTGAGGAGAGGAGAGCCCGAAGGTTCGCAATTAAATAATTTTTTCGAAATATAATTCTGTACTGAATCCTTAGACAAGGGGGATAAGCATCATGTCCGATTGATTTCCGAAATTTTTTAGAGATAAAGAGATTTAGGAGATTTAATCAAGAGACTTTTTTTTTATGAACTACAAAAACTGTCTCTGGAGTATTTCCTCTCAGTGCAATCGCTTCAGAGATATCTACAAAGGAAACCACAACAGATTTTTTGAGTTTCTTAGTACTCCATTACATGTATGGAAATTTTTATAGATGCTTCTCTTGTAAAGCAGCCCAAGACCTACAACAGAAGTATTCACCAGAAAGCCATCAGATATTTCAAAAAATTAAAGCAAGCGCAGTTCAAAAGTTATTTCGGAATATTTTCATAAATATCTCTGTGAATAGTTGATTCTGGAAAACTTATCAAGAAAATTTTTAATTAAATTCTGAAATTTTGTATTTTGTAATTTTGTAAAAATGCTTCAATGTTTCACAATAGTATTCTTTTCTTCACAATAGTACATCTATAATTATCTTCTTTTTTCGGCTTCTCTTCAAATGTTTAGCTTCAAATGAATGTTTCTTGAAAAGAACTCTGCATTGGAGTCGAAACGTTAGAACAATATTACGAATCTTTTGACTTTCCTTTCTTCTTTTACCTTCTGAATCAAATCACGCACTGACCAAAAAAGGCGGTTGACGATATTGACAAAAAAAAATCCTTTCAATAATCTTTCTCTTGCAGACTTGCACTACGTTTAGAGAGAAACAGAAAGCCAGACAAGCCCGAGGACTTCGTCTGCTACGAATCGAGCGACGATGAAGAAGAAACAATAATGGAGGGTAGACAGTACCTCCGTACATCCTTCAATTTTGTTGATTACGTTCGTGCCCGTGAAACCTACACAAAGGAAGTTAGAAAAATAAATCAAGAATACGGCTCACGGCACATATTAACTCACGATTTGTTCAAAGAATACTCAGTCAGTTTGAACAACATGAACAAAGTATTTTGCTCACAGTGGCTGAGCGATCGTCAAGTTGTATTCGGTACTAAGTGTAATAAATTGATGGTTTACGACGTCGCAACACAGAAATTGGATCAAATACCATCGTTGCATGGTAGACAAACGAATTCAACTGGTGGGCCAGTTACTGAGCAGCAGTGTGGTATACATTCGGTGCAAATTAATCCGTCAAGAACATTGTTGAGTACGGGTGCGCGTAATAGCAACGAAATTGCTATCTACCGATTACCAACGCTGGATCCAGTTTGTGTTGGTGAAAGTGGACACAGAGATTGGGTCTTTGACATGTGTTGGCTAGATGACGAGTTCCTCGTTTCTGGCTCGAGAGACACAAAAATGGCGCTGTGGCACATTAACAGTAATCTCGCTGAAGCACCAGACAAGGCTGACGTACCAACTCATCGACTTATCTCCCCAGTTAGCGTTAAAGAATGTAAATCAGCACAAAAAGTACGGGCACTTGCATTTAACAAAGCTTACAATGAAATAGCTGCCCTGTCGTTGAATAGTTTCATTCACATCTGGTCAGCTGAAACATTCAAACAAAAAATATCCAGAAAATTACCAGCATGCCAGGACAACGTTTGCCTCGCAGTACACGATGATGGAGTTTATGCTGTTGGATGCAGGTCTTACACATTACTGCTTGATGCCAGAACGCTGCAGCCAATCAAGAAAATTCCGTCTAGGTACAGTGGTTGTGGTATTAGATCGGCCAGTTTTCAGGGATCGGTTTTGACCATTGGAACGGGACTGGGAATGCTGATGTTTTATGATGTCAGGGCACAGAAGTATCTGGAATCGTCGATTAACTCGAATCGTACAGTAGTTCTCAAGGCATCGAAGGGATACGTGGTACGTTTTAACATTTTATCGTTCTCAGGCAATATCTTAGAATCTAAAGAAGATACAGAGATTCTTATGAGGTTCTTTTTTGGTACAGCTAAATGACAATTTCTAATTTTTTTTTTCGTCTATAAGCAGTATTTTTCCGCATTTTTGTGGAGCTGAAGATTCTGAATTTGTTGTTATTTTTTATGAAAAATGGCGAAAACATTGTTTATTTAACGATTCTTCGCAATTTCTTTTCTCCGAACAGAGGCACTTATCGCGATAATAGTTATAGAATAACATGAATTCAAATATTTAATCGTTACATTTCAAAGAATTTGACAGAATTGCCATTATTCTGGTACCTGATTCATTATTACTTATTTATTCCTCATTTCATGACAAAAAAAGAAATTTGATTTTTTTCGGGTGGTAAGCTTCGGAGTTATGAGCGAAAGAGAGTGCACAAGTAGGGCTCGCCGGCTATCACTCTATTGAAGCTTTATATACGTCAATATCATTAGTATTTTTCTTCCGCGTCTCAATATTTTCCATACTTCAAACCGTCAGAAGAAACATCGAGTAAACGTCAGTATATCAAATATACGTGGGCAGCAAACATGGTTACATGGCTACACAGCACCGATATCAATTCAACACAATTTAATTCAATATATGTCAAAAAATAGAATTGAAAAATAAGAATAGAATGCAATATGAAATTCCATGATGTTGAATTCGTGTGATAAATTATGTTTGTGTTCACTTAACGTTGTGTAATTTAGACATCTTTAAATAATCACTGAATATCTCGACAACAAAATGTCCGGAAAAAAGCAACGCTTTTTTGATTGGAAATGTAGAACAATTAAAGAGATAATACTCAACGAAAATTGTTAAGTAAATAATGTTCACATTCAGTCACATGTTTCATTAAAAATTACAACAAATTCGAAAGCCTCACTCATTTATGGAATTTACATACCGAAAGTAGGTATTGCATATAGAATATTTAATTCTGGGATATTAGAAAAAAAAACGAAATTGATTGGAAATAACTAATTTTGAAAAATCCTTTAATTGTAGTTTCCTGATGAGGAATATATCGACGGTTTTCAAAATGTTAAATACACACCAGCAATTTACACCCACTGCTACGATCAATCTGGTACAAGACTCTTCACTGCTGGTGGCCCACTACCAGCCAATTTGTATGGTAACTACGCTGGCCTCTGGCAATAGACTATTTCCCCTCTTTTTAAATGTATTCAGCATGGACTGCATCAACATCGAATTCGTTTTGTTGATAAAGTATGAAGGAAGAAAACTGAATGGAACATTTTTCCGTTTTATTCCATTGTTTTCATTAATGTTAATAATTTGATGAATGATTAAAAACAATGTGACAAAGCAAATTCAGATAATTTTTGGCATGAAGAAAAAATTATTCATTCATTTCAAAATTCATTTCTTTCTAATTATAACAGAGAAATGAGGAATAGAACAATTAGTTGATTTAAATAATTAAGGCAATTCTGTTAATTGATGAACATCAAAGAATTGAAGTGATATTCGATGATAAAAATAAAAGCTTCTTTTTAAAATGAATTTTTATTTGAAATGAAGATTTTCTTAAAATACGAAGATTCATAAGTTTAGATAATTCAATTGTAGTTATCCAATCTTTAGAGGCAAACTTTGCAGTTTGAAGGGAGAACATTTGAATTGAAACGAAGAAAAAATCACTTGATTTTTTTTTAATCTCATTGAAATTATTGAATTAAGTGATTAGTCGACCTAAATGTAGTTATTTAAGTGACATATTCATTAGTCCTTATCAGTAATTAATAGGTAAAACGAAATGACATCAAACGTATAACTTTGAAGTGCTTGGAGAAGCTTTCATATTTATTGAAGAAGCAACAAAATAAAGAAACTTTTTTATAAGCTATGAAGTATCGTTACGTCAATAAGTGAGCATACATTAGCGGAAAACGGAGTAAAATGAACGTATTGGATTTGAGTTCGAATTTGAACATTCGCGATCGCAAAGTCTACGTTTCTTCCCCTAGTGAACGTTCGTTAGCTTACTGTGAAGTGAAGAATGGGAAAACACAATGAGCGTGAAGAGAATACAGTTTATTATCACTTTGAAATCGGATCTGTTCGATGATTCTTCCGAAAAATTCCGGAAATTCACAATGGAAAACATGAATTGACCGAAAATCCTATGTTTCTAATCCGAAATTTAAGGCTTAACGCTTTCCATTCTCGCAACTTTTCAGTTTTTGGAGAATATCTCCGATTTTACATTTCGTAAAAAAGAAAATCTACGACCAGTTTGGAGGTAAACTCATTTCCCATCGATTTACATGATTGTGGATGAATTTTTAATTATTTTCGGTGAGATTATAGCTCATTCCCGGAAAATCAGTTTTTCATTGGTATAATCCTCAAAATCATGAAAAAATCATGTCAAATTGTTACAAATGCAATGTCACTGAAATATTGAATTTTCAGACAGAATCATGTCCAATATTCCAAAATTGTTGGAAACTTGTGAAAAAAATAGGTAATAATTGTGATTATTAGGCGATTTGAAATTGATCTACAACTGATCAAATTGATACTCAAATGATCTACAACTTTGATAATACGTAAAATTCCAAAAAAGTGAACGGTTAGGGAGATAAACGGCAAAAACGATCAAGAGTAGGAGATTTCGTGCGTTTCGATCGCAATAACTCGAAAAATATCGATCCTAGAAAAAAAATGTTCAGAACGAAAAAGTTAGGAAATTCAATTTAAAAGAAAAAATGTTCCTACACTTTTTGCCGTGGAATGCACCGTTTGCGAGCTAGCGAATTAAATGCGTTTCTAGCGATGGTGGCGCCGCTGTCACTTCGGGAGCCCTCAAATTTGGAATTAGACTCAGAATACACCGCTTTAACAATGATACAATTTCGGTCAAGGTGGCATATTATGTTTCTCGATTCACAGAATGACTGGACTAAAGCTGCCAGCAATCGAGTGAATATCGAGCGCATGGACAACATGATTAGACCGTCGACTAGTTGTCGAAATAGGATCATGATATCTATTAGGATACTCAAGTCAGTGTAGTCATACTCATTCCGCGTCTTTCATTTTATTATTCAACTATTGTTTATTCATTCTCATGAGTAAAAAATTGCTGTTCTGGAATAGCGATGTAAATGCAGGAAGGAATTATAAATAATATTTGTAAAATCTTAAGTGATGATTCTGGTACTGCACCGTAGCGATGAATGCGCGACGTACGTGTGTCTATATACTGGAAGAAAAATTTGCTGAAATCAGCAAATAATAGTGCACTAATTCATCTTACTCGGAAAATAAAATCTTCATTCATATCAACAGAATTTTTTTCTTTAACAATCGGTGGAGAAATCGATTAAAATTCAACAAAATATGTGGTTCTATTCAAAAAATAATAGTTATGATCCATCACCTATTTTCATAACTTCGCAAATTTCCACACATCTTAATAATTTATGCGCACCAAAATTGACGAAAATTCAGTATTTTCTTTTTGTTTATTGATTTCGAAAATTTTTCGGAGGTTTCAACTGAAAATTTTGAACAATGCAGCTCACCTTCAATCTAGTTATTGATTTTTCTACACTATGACCCTTCTAACTGCAAAAACTCCCACGAAAAACTGAAAATTTACGAAATTGAGAAGTTTCGGGTGGTTCATTTTTGGTAAAAATCCTTCAATTTCAACAAAATTCCGAACATCAATTGTAATACTTGTTTTCCATCGGAAGTTTTCCCGGTTCTCCCATGGAATCATTGAATAAATTCTATGCCAAACTTTTTCATTACGAAACCCATTTTACCCCACGCTCCCCTAATTATTGAAGAAAAAAAATAATAAAACAATTCACTGGAAAAAAATTTAAAGATTATTAAATTAAGATTTTATCACTTTATTCTGAATTTGAAGCAGAGTAAAATCTGTTCAATAATCATGATTTTTGAAGAATGATTAATTCCACCCACCGAAACACTCATGGCACTTAGTTAATAGTAATAATTATTGACTAAATTAAATTGTAAGAAAAGAACTGATGTGCCAATTCAAAATTTCGCATATTTCATTCGTCTTCATTTTAAATTGAAATTTGTTGGGAATATCTCCGACTTAGAAGGACGTTGGAGAAACTTTGTATCAACGTTTTTTATGGTGCGGAACGAGGCCTACAAAACAAGTCCTTATGAAAAGTTTCCTATTTTTAGTAGTTTACGAGTTATTTCAAAAAAGAAACTAAAATTTTTATTCATTTCATTTCGTTTGGTTACGGAATTGTTGAAATATCTCGGAATTGAAACGAGATACGAAAATTTCAATAGGAATCTTTTTTGTAGAGCGGAAAAAGAGTAAGAAAAAATTTTCTTACCTAAAATCTCGTCTCTCTATTATATTCCGAGATATTCACCAAAAATCATGAAAACTTTTTTTTCTTTTGACTACATGTTTCCTCTTTGAAAATAATCTAATAATCCAATATCGTGCAATTGGAATTTCCAAATTAATAACAGTGATTTTATGTATGTTCAGGCAAATTGCATAATTCTTCGTGTAAATAAACTCTATTCCCATCGAATATTTACGATTAATCATAATTTCTTCCTTAGATTCTTTTATTCCATCTTAAATTATTCTTCTGAGGTTGTGAAAAAAATAAAATAATTTTCTTTACAAATAATTTATTTGCAGTATAACGATATGGTAATACATCACATTAATTTATAATTTTTATCTTATTAATTACGCATCAAAGTACTTTGTAAAGGTCGTGTATAATTTTTCCAAAATGGACAATTCTACAAAATCAAATGATTCATCAATCATCATGAAATCATCTTTGATTCTTATTTTGATTATGAGTTTTACTCAAATTGAACTCTTTATCAATTTTTTCATGCAATTTTTTTTCTTTCAAGTACATTTTTTTGGTCAGAAAAAGGATATGTCCAATACATGACGTCAAACATTTCAAAAAATTTATATACACACACTTCATACAAATACCTTTCATTTTTTTTCTTGGAACATTTAGTCACAAATTCACGGGAAAAAACATCACTTGAGCCATTTCAGTTATTATTACTCATTCTGATAAGCTCATTCATTGATTCTATCATTCTCAGAATGTTTATGTTTTTGGTTTCTTTGATTATTTTAATCGCGAACACTCGTTCAATCATTTGGGGAAAGTGTCGCAATTTTTTTTTTTTTTGTCTAAAATAGATTATTTTCGCAAAATAAAATGAAAGCTTTTTGTGATAGATGTATACTTTGGGTCACAAATATATAAAATCTTAGAACACCAAATAAATTCGTAAACTCATGTACCAAACTTCCTGAAACACATGTCTCACTTGATCTGGGTACATGAACATTAAATTCATTTGAAATTAAATTATTTTTATATAGGAAGCAAAGGTAATTATTTTTAAAATTTTTAATGTACCAATATAAATTAAATTGAAAATACTAATTTATATTGTGCAATTTCTCTGCACTTATTCAGAAATTCAATTTTACTAGCACTGGTGGAGTAAGCAAGCTCCACCAGCTCTTGGCGCTACCCAGGATTCACGACGGGGCCGTGGCTGGAACGAATCCAAAAGAATCATGGGGTGTGGGATGTAGAACTTGTAGTGGAAACGGAAACATTCCATACATGGGTACTCAACAAGAATTTATTTCAATTATTTTCTCTTTGGTACTCAAAGTATACACTTACCCATTTTTCAAACTGATAATTGAGCGGTAAAAACGTATAAAAATTTCTCTGGAAAACTGTCCATGGATTCACTCATCGGCCGTCCGAAGATCAAATCCATAAGAATTTTGTACTTTTCTATAAACTAATATTCATAGATGGAATTTACAGGATGTTTTATAATGAATTTCCATCAAATCCTTTTCTATTATTTGCAAAAGAGAGTTGAATTGTTATCAAGGATTAGCAAGAAAATTAATACATAGGAACGTATTACTATCGATTTATCGACGGAAAATCAATCTATGGAAATTATGCGAAATACCCATGGATTTGCCCATGAAACTGCCCATAAGTATTTTCATAGATGCTTTCGTATACAATAAGAAACTTGCATGTTTTTTTAAAAAATAAATTTGGGAAGTATTCTGTCTACTATAAAGGAAAATTGATTTTTTTATGGTCTTCAGATTCAGAGTACTTTTTTACATTACCCCCTACTTGTTGGAAAAACACTAAAATGATTTAGATGGAGAAATGAAAATTTGAAGTTGATTCCCATAAGAGTCGGTATATAAGGAAAATTTTGTTTTATCTGTCTCCTTATGAGACGAAAAAAAAAAAAAAAATTCTGAAAATCGAGAAAATTGATTATTGGAAAATGGCGACATATCCTCAAAGAAGATGAGTCGATTTTTTTTGACGATTATTCTGCAATAATTTTCAAAACGATTGGATTCAAGCGTAATTTTCAAAAAACCATTTTTGTGGATAATTTTCCAAGCCACAAGAAAGGTACCTTGATAAATTTTCATAAGCCTCATTGTTCTCGAGATATTTATAAAGGAATCTAGATACAATTCTTGGAATTAGCTGACTTCAGCAATGAACTCAATCTTTTATAAAGAAAGGATACCGTATATTGAATTCGTGTGAGATTTTTCAGGTTTTCCATCAAAAAACTAACGAAATTTTGCCTGGAAACTATATGAAAAAAATGTTACTTTCGATTTTTTTCTTTGGGATATGCGGTTTTTTGAAAGAAAACTTGGAGAGAAATCAGTTCGATCTTTGGAAATTTTCCGTTTTTCGCGAATATCTCCAGTTCTAATGGTCGCAGCATATCAAACTTGCTTGCGAATGAGACTAAGAAAAATTACCACTGATTCGACATCAAGCGAATTGATTTTCAATGAAAACTAACAAAGATATGACTAATTTCGTGAAAATCAATTTAATTTGAGTGAAATCGATGCGAAATTCTCCCAGCTTCCATTTGCAATCAACCACAACACGCTTCTACTGTTATAACCAAACATTTTCGTAATAAACTGAAAATTCCACGAAGTAAAAATTGAAAAACGTCGAATTCCGAGTGCAAAAAAACTGAAAAAATTCCTAACTATTGAATTGCGAAATTCGATTTACCCAATTTTCCCCAATTAACAAGAAAACTACCTAACCTATCATTGATGAATTAATAATTAAACTTTAACAATAATTCTCTTCTTTGTAATCAAAAAATATAAACAATAAATATCGCCTATAATGACAAAAATCAATTACGAATGTGTAAAAAAATAGTTAGAAGAACTAATCAAAAATTATATTACATATAAACAAAATGGGAGCACCGCAGAAATTTTTATTAATTTCATTTTCAAGGACATTCACATTATTTATCCCACAAATCTTTTCTTTATCAACAACTCTGTCATTGTGTGACAAAAAAAAGTGAAAAACCTGTTCTTTATCCCTTCTTTTCTCTCCTTTCTTTCCCACATAACGATGAAAAGAGTTTGCAATCTCTTCTTGTTACAATGGGATAAACTTATGGCATATAGCTGTGTATGTGTGTGTAATTGCTGCGACTGGCTTGGAGACAATGCATGGGAAATCGGGCATCTACTGAACACCAGTGAGAACAGAATTTTCTTTTTTTTCCTTTTATTATTAATTCGATACGACTATTTGCACCACACATGGTTCACGGATTTCCAAGAAAAAATTTGGATCGCCCTGCACCGGGAGTTGAACCCGGATCAACCGATTACGCGTCGGGTACTCTACCTATTGAGCTATC
>JABSMS010013782.1:0-12691 GCA_018902275.1 Aleiodes sp. PSUC_FEM 10030003
TATTTATATATATATGGGGGGACAAGAGATGAGAGACAGAGTTTGCTCGAGTTGAAAAAGCCCAGTTGTCTTCCGCCAGTTACTCTCAATGTGATTTCTTCTGTCCCAGTTTTATCATTCTTCAAATGCCATTACTTTCCTTTTTTTCAAGAGAAGACCAAATTTGTTGGACACTTTATGGTCAATTCTTTCCACTCGATTCTTCTCTGTACTGTTGAAACTTTTTTTACTTTATCCCCGCGAATTTCTGCGACTCAAGAAACTTATGAAAGTACAGTAAATTTACTCAGGAGTTTTTTTTTAGGAGAATTTTATTGTGATTTCGATGGATTTAATTTTTTAGGGTTAATGAAATTCTTGAGTTTTCGGAATTTCGTTGACTTTGTTGAGAGCGGGAAATTTTCGCTGGGAAAACGATATCGTTGCCGTAGAATCAAAGGGGCGTAAGTGCCATTTTTTTTCTGAATAATAACAGAATTAAAAAAAAACCTTCAGCATAAAATTTTTCTGGCATTCCACTGGAATTTTCAAAATTTTAAAAATCCATAAACTTCATCATTACCAAAAACGAGAGAATAAAAATCTCTCAATCTTCATATGTGTGAATAAACCAAAGATTCCTCACCTTTTTATAGAGAAAAAAAAACACGTGTTATGCCGATATATGAAGGACACCGCCATTTAACCATTCAAAGTACGGAATTCCCGCATTGTTGAGTAGTGGACAGAAGAGATGGCAGGGAGGGGGGGGGATGAGAGTTACTACTACGTGTGGGCGCATATATTCAGCGTGATTGAAAGTGGCCAGTTGGACTACGGGTGGGTGGGAAATTGTGTAGTGTGAGATCTCCACAAACTACCGCACGAAGTGTATTTCAGGTGGAGGGGAGGGATGTTGGAGTGGAGGCGTGGGCATTGATGAGCGACGCCAATGGAAATTTCACCGCGAATTATCGGGACAATAGGTGAATATCGTGTTTGATATCAGTGACTACAGGTTGTGCATAAAAGTGGGGATTTAAATAAAATCTACCACTTGTTCGTATGGCTGTACAATTCGTGTACACTCAATGATACTGCGTTTATAATTCTGCGTGATAAATTGTCCTTTTTGTTACGGTTTTTCGTTTTATTGTTTTGTATTTTATGGCTGTATTAAATTTTATTGATTGTGGTTGATTTAATATCGATGATAATTTTATGTTTCTTGTGATCATTGACTGATAAATAATATCAGGTTTATTTGAATTGGGGCGGGTTTTTTTTTATTGGAAAAACGGTTTTTTTAGTGGGAAGATGAAAGGGGAATAGTTTTGAAAATTTTGTGCGGTTTATAATGCGAATATCTCGGAAACGAGTGGGTTTAGAGAAAAATGTTAAGAGAGCTTCTTTGCAGAGAATTAAATTCTCGACGAAAAAGGTTTCTTAATAAATTCTTGTTAAGTCAATAGTTTTCGAGATATTCACAAAAAAGTTTTGGATCCAGATTTCAAGCCGATAGGTATTCTTGATTCAAGAGCGGGCTTAATTCAAGAACGTCGTCAAGCTGGAGAAAGTTTGAGTCAAGTTGATTTTGCAGCTTGAATTAAGACAAAAAATGAATCAATCCCGTTCCGCACCTTCTCCGTTTTTGCGACTCAAGTCAAGCCGATTCATCCCAAGTCACCTTCGCTGCTTGACTCAAAACTTTTTTCCCAAAAAAATTCAATAAAACAGTAGAAAAAATTATCGTTCCATCATCATAATTCACGCACGCTTGACTCAACAAAATAATTGATAATAACAAATAATTCGTCATTGAATTCAAGAGGATATCATCAACCTAGGAGTGGCTCCCCCCCCCCTCATCTCAACGTTTCGATATACCATTAAAAGAAATCTATTTTTGAAATTGGAAGTAGGCGGATCGACCGGAAATTTCTTATTCAAGTGTGGAACGGGCAGTCTTTTATATACCTCGTAAGTATATATATTTTATCTGGAAGTTGGAAGTTATGCGGAGGCGCTGAGGCCACGGATTGAAGACAGCGGGAAGCCACTAGTGGAGTTAGGGAGCGACGCGAGTTCGTGCAGATTCTTGACACACTGAAAATCCGTCGCCTCTTTATTCCTCCTCTCTTTTTATTTCTCCTTCTCTCTTTATTTTTCCGATTTTTTTTTATCCTCATTCTTACTGATCGGTGCGAAACGACGTCGATCGTATCACGCTGCGGGTACCCCGTGCTCTTGCACCAACGAACACACACGTAAAATCAGATAACAAAAATGAATAAAAAAAAATAAGTAAGAAGAAGAGTCGTCAGATCACGCGTGCGTCGCCCACACTTTTTCCTTCATCTTTCTCGCACGTCGAATGAAAAGGTGAGGCTCGCCCCATACAATTTGTGATAATCATCTTGATTTAACGTTGTCATGCATTGAAAAGAGCACTGAGTTACCGTACCTCCCGTCGTGTAGGTTTTTTTATGTTTTTTCGTCTTTTTTCTTCTCTGGTCTCACTTCTGAAACTTTTTATATTCCATTCTCATTGCTATGTATTATTGGAATTGAAGTATCTCCAATTACTCGTTGTGGATTCAGTCACGGTCTTCATTGAAATTAAGAAGCCCGATCGTGAATTGAATACATCAATGAGGATTGGCTTTTATTCATTTTATTTGGCTTCCAATCGAATTTAATTCGTGTATCGTGCGGTAGCAGGGAGATTATAATTTTTTATTTTTATTACAAATTAAATTAAGATTGTCATCTTAATTGATATAAATTATGAGGGGATTTGTCGTTTAGTTTGGGCGTAAGAAAAAAGGTTAGTTAATTGTGGGGAGAGAGCGGGATTTTTGAATTTTTAATTTTTAATAACTGGGATTAATTTAAGTTGGATTTAATTGGGAGAATTATAATTGGTAATTTCGAGTCATTTGAATCAATCATATTAATTCGCAGCGGGAGTGTGAGGGTTATGGGTATGAATATTGACAGGTATCAAAACATTTAATTATTTCGAGAGGAAATTTATACTTTGCGGTAATTGAATGAGATTTTTAATTAGAGAATATTTTCGGTTTTGAAGTTTTGAAAATTCGCGGGGTTTTCAGTGGGTTTTACGTATTGGAGGATGAGTGAGCCGAAAAAAAATCGACTTTTTACGTTTTAATTAGAAATCATTAGTTAAGTTTTGATGAGAGATAATTTGAAGATTATCAGGGAGATAACATTGCGAATATCTTTGGAGTGGTTGGGTTTAGGAATAAATGTCAAGGAACCTTTTTTGTAGAGAATTTGATTTACTACAAAAAAGGTTTCTTGATAAATTCTCGTAAAGTCAAAAGTTTTGAAGATATTTTTAAAATAAGATGATTGAAAAATTTAGACGCAAGCTTTTAATCTTGTTTTGTTATTATTCTTCTTCGAATATCTTCGAAACGGCTGAGTTTAGAAAAAAATTCAAGAGACCTTTTTCGTAGAGCATTCCATAACCTACAAAAAAGTTCTCTTCATAAATTTCCATAAACCCAATAGTTTCCAAGATATTCTCAAAAAATCCTTGACCAAACCTCGAATGTTTCTTCACTAAAGAACCGTTTAGCTGATTCTATTCGATTCCCCTCGGCCAATTAGAGGACGAATAAAGGGTCAATATCACAATAAAATCCGTTAATTTTTCCTTCAATTTTCTCCAAAAACTCTCATTATCAAAATTACTATCTTCATCGTCCCGACTTTAATGAAAGCAAAAACAAAAAAAAATATCACTCGATCCCTGAAGATGGGGAGATTGTCGAATAGAAAGAGAGCTCATTGAGCGTTATAGTTAATTATGTCAAGCGGGTACTCTTAATTAATGGTAACATACGTAGTCATCTGAGTAGATCGTACTCCCCAACACGTGTAATTCCAAAAGGGCTCCACGGAGGTTTACTCGCTGGGGAGCCAAACGTCGCCCGGAGGCACTCACCATACGCATACCCACATATATATATACATATATATATATATGCCATAGCCACTTGGCCCTCAACTAAAGCGAGGCAGATAGAGAGAAAAGCCCCCAAAGCCTACGAAACGCAGATGAGCGAACGACTCTCGTATTACTTGCGCACACGCGCTGTCATTAGCCACGTCCACATCCCCGGGGCTGCTTGGCTATGTACGCCCGGCGATCGTTGCAATTAATGTGTCTCGTTTGCCAATATATACGTACACCGAAAACCCAGAGAGAAGTATTCCTCCACGTCTCTTAATTTCATCTCTCTCGGTCGCACTCTTTTTTTCAGCCTTTCGTTATTCTCGTTTGTATCAGAACTCTTTGGAATAAACATTAATCGGTAATTTATTTACACAATTAATTAGGTATCATTAAAACTTTCTAGATAATTTTTTTTGAGTTTGTAATTATAGGGGAATAAAAAATTGTTATTTTATCCAAAGACAACGTTTAATTTTATTGAGCAGGAAATATGATTATTTGTTTATTTTATTAGAAATTAAAAAATTTTAACCGCTAATTTAATTAAAAACTGGTTTATTTAATTATACATTTTGTAGGGTTTTTTTTTATTAACTTGGGAGTAATTGAAAATTATAAAAATGTTTGGAGAAAGCAATTGATGAGTGTGGATTAGTGATCACTTCAAATCAAGCGAGTTCGCGGAAAACATCGTGGGAATATAAAATTTTGATTGTAAAGAAATCTTAAGTTTTTCCGAATTTTTATCGTATAATTGAGTATCAAAATTTTACGGATATTCCCTGCTCAAACTATTTTTAATCAATTAAAAAATCATGGAGCGGTGAAGCGAATTATATCAATGTCGTTTTGAACTTTTTTTTCGGGTAATATCCTGTAATTGAAAGGAGATACAGAAATTTTCATGGAAATTTCTCCCTGCAATTCGGAGAAATCGCTAAAAAATAAACTGCCAAACAAGATTGACTCATCTCGTTAAACCTATTGCGTACTTAATTAATTTCTTCAAGAACTTCCAATCAATTTTCATTAAATTCAAATAAACTCAAATGTGTTGTTAGTAACTGAGGAAAAGCTAGTGAGTGAAAGAAAGGGAAATTACGAAGGTACCCATGCGGTTTCAAGCCTCACACCCCTCTCAGCAATTATTCAACGAATCAGAGCACTGTCTCCTACATTTTCTTTCGCCCTGTTTAACCCTCTACTTTCAACCCTTATACATTTACAATTCTCTCTTCACTCTCCCTCCATTTTTTATTCCCTTTCGCCTCTTTAAGTACTGTCACTGTTTTCTGCAACAGTTTATTCGATCGAATAAAGCGAAGAAAGTGTATAAAATAAAATCGTGGAAAAATTTGACAGTAAAATATCCATTCTCCTCGAGAGTGTCTACACTGATTTTTTATTTTCTTCTTTATTTTCGAAAGTAATAATGTTTTACTCTCGCTCACATGAGGGAGACTGTGTGTGTGTGTTGGGTGAATCGATTCACGGTAATGGGATTGCTGGGAGCAGTGTGTAAAAGAGAATTGAGGGGACAAGAGGGAAAGATAAATTTGTAATTGGTGAAAACAAAACGAGCCAAAGTGTCGTTAGATAAATCGAAATGCACTTACAACTGTGATTTACTGGAGAATTGTGAGTTTTTTGGATTAATCCTTGGGTAAACAATTTTTCAGACTTTTTCGTAAAGCGGAAGAACGGATTTTTCTGAGAATGATGGAAGAAATTAAAGGGAATTAAAGACATCGAAAGAATTTAGTAGTAAAGGGATGAAGAACGTCGAGATTGATCTGAAATTAGTTTTTTGGAACATCTCTTTCAAACTGGGTCAATCCTGATCAATCCTGGTGAGACTTTCATGAAATTGGGGTTTCTGCAGTAAGGTGAGCGGAGAATTTGCGCCAAACTAGATCAATCCTGATCAATCCTGATCAATCGTGGTGAAGGTGTTGAAATTTAAGCTGTTACACCAAGACTAGCGAAAAAGCTTGATCAGTCCGGGTCAATCCTGATCAATCCTGGTGGAAGTGTTGAAATTCAAGCTGCTATACGAGGGTTAGCGAAAAATCTTGATCAATCTGGATCAATCCCAGTAATGCTGTTATAAAATTGAAGTTCCAACTGGATCAAACCCAGTCAATCCAGATAAAACTGTCGAGATTCAAGTTTCTGCAGGGAGGATAACGGAGAATTTGCATAAAACCTGATCAATCCTGATGAAACTGTTGCAAAATTGGAGCTTCCATAGTAAGGCTAGCGGAGAATTTGGGTCGAACCCAATCAATCCTGATCAATCATAATGAAACTGTTCTTACTCATCTCGGGAACTAAAAGTTACAATATTTTTTCTCCAAACTCCAAACTACAAGTGATTTATTTTGGTTTTACCACTTGATTACGGCGAATCGCGGGGAGTGGAGTGTGGAGAGAGTAATTGCTACCAAAAATGTTGACGCGTACTAAACCCTACGCACTCAACGAACATAGCCTAACTTTCGACACTGAATGTGCAGACAAAGTTTTGCTGCAACTAATTGCCCAACCCACCAACTAGAAAAAGCATCCAAATGAACCCAAAAATAATGTTCATAGTATTTTCAAAATATCTCGAAAACTATTACAGTTAGGAAAATTTATCAAGAGACCATTTTTGTAGAGAATTAAATTCTCCCCAAAAAAGGTCTGAACATGCAACCTCCTAAATCTACTCGTTCCCAAGATATTCACGAATTATTCCAGCCATGAATTTCAGACTCAATCATTGTCTGGAAAAGTGTGAGAGAACCGGAAATTCGGTGTGAGGAAGTGACAAATTGTTTGAATTCAGTGGACAAAGAATTCAACTATGTCGGTTGTGGAGAAAAGCAACGAAAAAAAGAGAGTAATAGCGATTGGGAAGTGGTAAGTGAAGAGACAAGAAATAGGTAAGTGGAAAAGAGAGAGAGAGAGGGAAATGGCAGGAAGTTGTAACGTGTGTCGATTCCGGTGGTTTAAGAGGTAACAGAGAAAAAGGGAATGGGCGAAAGGGGGAGGCTTATAAAGCTACAGCAGACGTATCTGATGGCGTGAGAGGAAGGAAGACGATTGCCACTGTGTTCGGGTGGTTGATGGGCCAAACGGAAGAATAGAAAATAACCCCAGGAAGGCACAAAGAGTAGTGACTCGAGACCGTTAGGGCACTCGTGATTGATCGTGGTGCGTAACGAAGCGCGACATCAGCTCTCCACTCTTCGCCCACATGGACAACACACACGCGCGATTCAACAGAATGATCTCTTACTTCAAGTATTTTTTTCTTTATTTTTTTCACAATTTCTGGACAACCCCACTTCATCACATTACTTCCTCTCGCAATCTTAGTCTCTAACCTCATTTTTCTTTGATGTTATCTTTCTTTTTTTGGGTCGTTTATCGCTTTTGATATTCAAGATTAAGATTGAGAAATGCGGATTTTTTAGAGGGAGAGAGAGAGGGAATTGTTTAATCTGAAGATGGGAAGACTTTCTTTTGAGGGGAGAAGTAATGAAATGAAGGTTCGCGGGGATAATCATTAATCTTTGGTGTTCTTTGAGGAAAATTCTTGAGAATTTTTGGTATTTTAGTGGTGTTTTATGATTTCGTGGCCTAGGTATGAAAAATCACTTTCATCAAATTAGAATTGAAAATTGAATCCTCAATAATAATTTCGTTAATAATCCATAAAGTTCCTCGTTTTCCCAAAGTCAGCCAACAATCTCTCACGCTCTATTAGCCGTTCAAATATTCACAAAACAAGTTTATGGATAGCGAAACCCGCAAATTCTTTGATATCTCGATTTCCAATCGACCGAGAATACTTGTCCTGCCGTTCATTCGACCGTAAATTATCCGTACCTCTTCAACCATCCTCACCAAAAGCACTTCCACCAAATACCTCCCCATCAAATTTAATCCAAAGAATTATTGAACAACTGGATAATGAATATTATCATCATTTACGGTAATGAATAAATTTTTATGTTTCTCCTCAATTTTATTTTGGTTTCTCCGTTAAATTGATGTGTCCGAGGGCACTGGACCGGAACTGATAGGACGATACATTGAAATTGAAGTTGCCAACATCAGGAGAGAAAGAGAGAGAGGGAAAGAGAGCGAGAGCCGGATACACTTGGATCCGGTTTGTTAAATAGAGATAGATTCCGGTCTTTAAACGTGTACATGATACATACAAACCGGACACGCAATTTCGTAGACCCCCCGACGATATAAACTAAAACCTAGGGGGAAAATTCGTTGATAGTACTTGATTCTCATTTTTATTGATAGATAAATAAATGGAGACAATGCTTTCTTTGACGCTTCACTTTATTTAGTTGAGAAAAAAATATTTTTATTGCGGAATAAAAGCGAACGGCTTGCATTAAGGGGTGAGATGCAGTCACGATGTTCAAAGAATAATTTTTTCTTTGCATTTTCTTGAAGTATGATGTTTCGAAAATTTTCAAGTTAATCCAATGAATAGCTTCATCGATCGGTCAAAATTTTATGAAAATATAATTATTCGTAAAATAATTCGTATTCGCATCGAAAAATTTTCAATGCGTTTTTCTCAAAACTATGTTTTTAAATCGGTGATCACTGGATGGATTTCGATGAAATTTTTACTGCTTATTAATAGTATTGAAAAATAGTCCTTCATCGAAGAATTTTGATTTTTGTCGAACATTTCGATTTTTAAAAAAAAATAAACTAATGATTTCTGGGTAGAAAATCACGAAAGTGAAGCTAATGATTTTCATTTCATTGAACAAAATAAATAAAATCCCGATTATTCCCAACTTTACCGAGTCTCTCAACAGCCAAATAATTTAGTGAATCGAGAAACGAAAGAATAAATGTGCGATTTTTTACCCAATTTCTCGTTGATTGCAAACGGAAAAAGCGCCGAGAAAACAAACAAAAGAGAGGAGAAAAACACTTTCCGAAAAATTTCGTTTGTCGAATAAAAAGCCATACGTTTGTGTATAGAATTCCATCGAAATAGAATTGTATCCGTACTGAAAGGATTGGAGGGATTTTCGTGGTTATACTACGGGAATATTGTTTCGATTGCTCCGCAGGAGAATAGAAAAAGCGAGAGTCGAACGGAGTGAGACGTAGACATGGTTAGGAGAGACATTTTCCCGTAAGGGTTAGGGTTTGAAAGCAAAGAGAAAAGGCAGTAAGGAAGAGAAGAAGGGGAGATTTGGTGAGGCCATTTTCCAGTCCGATCGAGCGACGAAACGTGCCTCATCTTTTGCGGATAAACTGCCCGGTTTTCGGTCTGTACGAGACACGAATTTTTTATGCCCCTCTCTTGCAACGGAGTACCACGCACGCTGCAGGTAATCACACTGGCGGTGCTTTTACGATGGTCATTTATTATCTTATCCGTTATAATACACGTGTACCTAATGCCTCTGTACACCAAACAGCTGTAACTGAGTGGATTTTCAAAAAGGCTTACAACTGTTACTCGGCCAGATTGCAATCGACAATAACTACTGATGCATTGACAATTCAATTGCACTGGATTTCATTGAAAGAGTAAAACGTTGAAGTTATTGAGAAAAAAAGGAGGCGAGTGCTTTTCAGTTTATCGCAATTTTGGGGCAGTGATGCAAAATTTATTAATAGTGAAGGTGATTGAAATAAATTGATTTTATTGTCTATTGAGTACATTGGAATCTGATAGAGATAGAGGAATGTTTGGTTCCATGTAATAATCTAACCACGACGGAATAATAACGACGAAAAATCAACGACAAAATAACTAAAAGATAATAATTTACGACAAAATAACTATAAAAATAATACACTCATTAATTGTTGAAAAAAAAAACAAAATTCAGATAATTATTATTTTTGGAAATATTTTGTCGTGAGATATTTTTCAATGATTCTTGTCGCAAAAGTATTTAATATTCAATAGATTATTACGTGATACCGAATTTTAGATGAGATTTTTTTTGTAGGATGGATTTTGGCATTAAATAATACAAATTCACAAAAGTCGATGGAAAAAATAGTATGAAATAAAAATTTTAAAGGGAGAGTCGAGATAGAATTTTTTCAGTGATTCTATTGGAAAATTAAGGAAATTTCCAATGGAAGTCTTGCGTCAGAATTCATTCCTATGAAATTTCTATGAATAGAAATCGAAGATTATATAGGGTAAAGATACTTTTGTGTTTTTGAGCCGAAATGCATATATTCTGGAATATAAATCCTCAAGAAGTCATAGAAATCACTAAAAAATGGCTGTGTAAGTGTTTTTAGGATTTGTCTATAACTATGCAAATAATTGAATATTTCTAAATTTAGTCAGGGAATTTTTAATCATATTTCCGGAAAACCTGGAAAAGTCAGGGAATTTTATCTTTAAAAATCTGTGGCCACCATTCATTAAATAACAAATTAATCAAAGGTATCAAAGTTCTTTGTGCATTTGAATGATCGTAATGTGATTGTAGCAGATATACATGTTCTCCGATGGAATCCGAAAAGTTTTGACTTTAGTAATTTACGTGGCACGACATAACTGGCGCGTTTCACGTTGAAACTTGTAGAAACACTGCTTTGGGTTGAAACTATACGGGACTTTTGTGGATGAAGTACACAAGGGGCGAGTGGAGGAATAGGGATGAGAAGGAATTGTAGAGAAATAGAATGGAGCGGGTAGGAGGAGTATGGCACGTGATTGAAGCACGAGTAATCGAATTGGAAAGGTAATGGACGTAAGTACGATGCGATCACAAGCCAGTGAGAGGATAGGGTACAAGGTGAGAGACAGAGGCATAGTATGTCCTGGGGATCGATACATAGACTGGAATGCAATTATCTGGCTACTCGCGCGCCCATTCCACCCCCTTGACGTTTCTCTTTCGCTGTCCCTCTCTCTCTGGCACACACAGGAGAGGCTGTATTCCCCAATATCGCGAGAACAACGCCAAGTGCCTCTTAACCGACACCCAATTCACTGACTGTCTGTTCATGCGATGCATCAGACATTATTTCAATGGACACTGGTTTTTTTCATTTGAAAAAGCTGATGAGTTTGGCGCGGAGATAAAAAAAATTGATTAGAGACGGAATAAAGCTTTTCTAAGTCACCGGAAAATATTGTTTAGGTTTTTTGTAAAGATAACCATCCAAATTTCTCTCACTGTGATAATAATACTAAAATGCGCGAAAAATTCGAACAATTAATATTCTACGTTATAATTTCCGTCGATCAATTATGCACGAACATAAGGTCGATAAATCACCGTTATAAATTGTAGATAATGAATTATTGATATCATTGGTTTCATTATTATAATGGATTCTCAAGTTACATTTAATATTTAAATTTTTTTTATATCATTCTTCGTTGCTCCTCCACTGTGTTCGTCGTTATTGCCATGTTGATAGACGATTGAAAAATATTATTTATCATGCTCTAGAAATGACTTGCAATTTTTGAAGAATATCGCATAAGTATACAATTTTTTGAAATTCATTTGAATCAATTTAACAGAATATTTTTGCTGCTGGAGTCGACAATTGTTAATTATTTTCTTGTCAGATTAATTACTTTGCATTATCAATTAAATTTATGAATACCCTTTCCGAAATTTTTCTAATAATTACAAGCTCTGTATCTCGATTTTTCTTCATGGTTGGTTCGTTCGCGGATATTACTTTTGCGAATTATATTCCTCAGGTTTCCATGTCACGGATATTTTATTACGTAACCAAAAATAATTATTTCATCTAAAAATAATTTTTTTTCATTCAACGATAGCCGTTCGTTCACTGGTCTACATTTACCCTATTGATCTGAAGGGTTGGTTGTAAAATAATTTATTGATTACTCGGAAAATGATTTTACTAAAGAATTCAACATCAAACCAAACCTAAGAAAATTCATCGTAATTGACCTAAGTGACCTCATCCATAAATTTCAATTTTCTTTTTTAAATCCTCGATTCTCGTCTAGTCAATCCAAATTAATCTCTCCATAATTTTTATATTTGTTCAATTAAACTAGAGATTCAATTGATCGAATTAATTATACTCGCTTCAATTTGCTTTTTTCTCCACGATTTTAATTACAGTGATTTTATGACTTAATCACTATTGCACTCAATGGGATTTGTTTTTTTCCCCATTCCCACTGTAATTTCATGTTACACGAGACAATGTAGAACATAATTTAATCCGTTTTAAGCGGGGTGGGAAGAGCGGCGAAGTATAGTCGTTGAATTTCACGTGTACCAAAGTATTGCCACGCGAGAAATACGAGATTCTCACGAATGACGAACTCGAGTGAAACGCTAAATACACAGGCTGAAAGGCATTAGAAAAGAGAGAAAGAGGGGTATGGTTTATTTGTCTGGTTGGGGTTTTGTATGTGTCGAAAATCGAGATGTAACCGTGAGATAATTGCGTCGTGTTTCACGCATGAGATAACATCGTCGACGCATTCACTCAGAAAGATACGTTTCAGATATTATAATTATTTGTGTGGTATTTTTTTTAGTGCTTAGAGCATAGTGTGACGAAAAGTTGTGACTAAGTGTAATTACACTGATGAGAATCGACTACAAGCTCTTTTGTTTGTTTTTTAACTTTTTTTGGAGGGCGGAGAAGTAAATTGAGAGGTGAGATGTAGTCAGAAGCGTGAAAAAGGAGTATTTTTCATAATTTTTTCTAAGTAAT
>JABSMS010013793.1:0-12691 GCA_018902275.1 Aleiodes sp. PSUC_FEM 10030003
TAAAATTTGAGGCCGGATTTTTTTTTTATTCAATTATTAAAGAAGGTTTTCCTACGATTATTTCATTTTAGGATAAAAGTATCACAATGTGACGTCATGGGGGGGGGGGTTAAAGGAAATGAAACAAAATGTAAAATAGACGAAGAGAGAGGTCCCAAAATCTTGAAAATCGTGTGACGTATTTTATGAATGACTCCATTTTATCATTTCAATTATTCGTGATTTATTAATATTTTTGTTTATTATTTTTGTTCAATGCTTTATAAAGAATATTTTGAGATGAATTTTGTTTTGGACATACGCCCCTTTCACATTGAATTGTGGACTTTTTGGCACTTAAGCCCCTTTGCTTTAATAGCGGTCTGATTTTATGTACGTAAATCATGAATTTGAACCAAAATACGTTCATCTCATGCCATTAATTTTTGAATATCTCGAAATTGGCGGAAGATACAGAAATTTTTATTAATACCTTTTTTGTAGAGCGGAACAAGACCTACAAAAAAGGAATCCACAAAATTTTTCGTATCCATTCATTTTTGAGGGAATTCAAAAAATAAGGAAGATGAAGTGATTTTCATGAAAAATTTATTTTTAATCATCTATTCTTTCAGGTAGGAATAATATACGTCGGAACTTGTTGCATTTTACCTGGATTATTTCCGAAACTACGTACAACTCATTTATTCTACATGACGATATTTGGATTATTGATTATCGGTGTTGTTCCAGTACTGCATATTTTATTGGACAGAAGTCCACTTCTATGGGTATTAATCTATGCTTTTGGAAGTTTTAGCAGGGTAAGTTGAGAATATCCACGTACTTCAGCAATGTTGTTGTTTCTTTAAATCATTTTGAACGGTGGTAGCTATACATTCGAGATCAATTCAGTAGTGAAGAGGTAAAACAGGATAAGTCGATTTTTTCCGCCGAGATTCTTTCGCGAATATCTCGGAAACTAATGGAGATGCGCCCTTTTTGCACTAATGCTTTTGTAGACAATTTAAAGAGCTACAAAAAAGGCTTAGGGCGAAAAGGACGTATCTCGGTTAATGTGAATTCTATGGGAAATGATCTCAGCTTTCATTTAAGCACAACCCCAACTCGCTACGACGGATAGAACTTGAGTTATCCTCAAAAAAACAAAATTTTCCAAAAAATCAAAGCTTAGATTTCGTAGCAACAAATTTTGTTTTCCCAATAAATGAAAAAACTAAATTTTTTTCATTTTCTGTGAGTGTCCATTTTACCCCATGATCCCTGCATTGGAAAAATGATGTTCCCGAAAGTTTAACCAAACTTCATTATTTATTTATAAAGAAGAAATGTTTGAAACAAAGTTATACATTGCAAAATTTAATTTGACGTCACTTCATTACCAATGACCATTGAGAATCTCAAAATTTACGTCAGTACGAAACTATTGATGGTACTTGGATTACCTTAAATGCTTTCAACTCTCTGGCCTTCTACAACCAACAATAATTAATTTCCCTATTTTTATCACTAGATATTGATGATAATCTACTGGGCAGTTTGTCTATTCATTGGAGCTGGTATCCTGATTTATCAAATTCTCTCAGATTCACACGCAAGCACAGCGGAAAGAAAGGCATTTCATTATTTAGCTGTGCTTGTTTACATTCCTGGATTAATATGGGAGCCAACGTTGCTTTATTTAGCGAGTGGCGTCGTAATGGGAGTGTTTATGATGCTCGAGGTAATTTAATTGACAAATTCATTAATGAAGATGGAGAAGAAGAGTAGTCCAGAAAAATTCGTTTTGCCTATTTAAAGTCTTCTAAGTCTCATTGTATTTGGGACTTTTTTTTATTCTTCTGCGAATATTTTTTGAGCGAGTGGATTTAGGAGAAAATGTCAAGAAACCATTTTTGTAGAGAATTTAATAAGCTACAAAAAAGGTTTAATAAATTCTCGTAAATCTCATCGTTTCATTTTTTAACAACTGACGATTTTTAATTTTTTTCCCCAACAAATAAATTATTTGAAAAAAAGAAAAATTGCAAATTCAGAAAAATCAAGAAACTTTAAGTGCAAATTTTTTAATATTTTTTTATAATAATTTAGTTGTTTAAAAAAATCCAAAAGACTGTCAGATATTTGTTAATTTTATTGTCATGATTTTTTCTCTAGCAAAAATTTCCCGGGAAAGATTCTCAAAATATTTTTTCGTTTCAAGAATTAACAAAAGTGAATAAAAATTAACAAAATCAATGAAATTTACATTATATTCAGAAGAAATTTAGTTGAAATAAATTTTTTCTGAGAATTTTTTCTGTATGAATTTTTGACTCTTTTCTTACAACTTCACTGAATTTTTAACGGGTTCAATTAAAGTTGAAATAATATTTGCACGGTGAGCACATAATTATCTATTTGATTTACTGAAGATAAAGTCGTTGCACAATGATTTCATCATTAAAAAAAAATGAACACGACAATAAAAAAAAAAATATTTCATTGTAAATTCATTTAAATCACTTTTAACTCACGAATGAGTATAATTTTCGAGAATAAATTCCACGTGAAAATTACTAGATGCATGAATTTTTGTGTTATTGAATGTGTAAATTAATGGGATATCTCAAACTCGAGAATTCCCCATTAATTACATATTTACAATCACACTCAAAAAAAATTCCCAAATTTAGATAAATATTCATAGTAATAAAATTAGCACACAACTGACACATTAAAAAAAAAACTAACAAATTTTTGGATTTCTGCAATAAATAAATCATTTTTAAAAACATATTTAAAAAATTTGCACTCATAGTTTTCTGAATTTTCTGCATGTACAAATTTTCATTTTTCGCAAATAATTTATCCGTTAAAAAAAAAATAAAAGAACTAAAAATTGTCAAATGTCTGCTATTTTCAGTTTCATAAATATTCAGACATTCAAGTAATGAAAGAAAATGATTTTAGAAGTCGTTAAAATAAGTTGAAAAATTCCTTCTGCATTCCTTTGCAAATAACTTTGAAATGAGTGACTCCACAAAAAATCCACAAGAGACCTTTTTTTCAGAGAATTCAATTCCCCACAAAAAAGCTCTCCTGATAAATTCAGCTACACCCACTCGTTTCAAAGATATCCCCGAAAGAAGTTGGCTGTAATTTTTTTTAATTAACCAAGTAAATTATTCATGTCAATATTTTTATTTAAAATTGAGTAAATATATTCTTCTTTCAGCTCATGAGATTTTTCAGAGTTAAACCAATGGGTGAGGCTCTTCAGGCAGGATTTTCCACGTTTGCTGATGAAAAAGACCACTTAATTTCTTTAACACCATTGTATCTACTCGTTGGATTATCATTTCCACTTTGGATGCCAACGAGTAATCTAGAAATTTTACCACTATTAAGTGGTGTTTCAGCAATTGGAATTGGTGATTCAGCAGCAAGTCTAGTCGGTCATAAATGGGGCAAAAATAAGTGGTCAAATTCTACCAAAACAATTGAAGGCACAATTGCATGTATACTCAGTCAATTATTATTTATTTATGGATTAACATTGTTTGGATTTTCTTTCAACTCACTGAGTCTCATCAGGAGCACACTAGCTGTTATTGGAGTGTCATTTATTGAAGCTCGAACTGACCAAGTTGACAATCTTACACTACCAATTATTCTCTACATTTGTCTCATTATTTAATGTTATCTGCATTCGATAAATAGAAAAAAGATGTATGTCTCGTACGAAGTCTGATAATCATGTGGCTTTAAAAATCAGATCACTGTGATCTGTAATTTAATTGTAATTAATTCAGTAATTCGTTAGTGAAGGTGTCGAGCGAGATTAATTCATTTTATGCAAAAGAAAAATTCTTGCGGTTTTTAATTTGCGGATATCTTTGAGGCGAATGGATTTAGGAGGAAGTGTCAAGAGATCTTTTTTGTAGAGAATTGAGTGACTTCATCGTTTCCGAGATATTTTCAGAATAAGAAAATTTTTTTTTACTTATTCTTGTTTGTTGATCAAGTACTCAATTTTTGGTGATTATCTCGGAATTGAAGAGCGATGAAGAAATTTTCATGGATTCCTTTTTTGTAGAAGAGAAAAAGACCTTGAAAAAAGGTCTCTCCAAAAACTAAGTACTTGATCGACGAAGAAGAATGTAAAAAAAAAGAAAATTAAAAAAAAATTGTCTATTTTGAAAATTTTCACGAAACGACGAAGTTTACAAGAAATTATCACAAAGTTTACAAAATTTTCGCACAAAAAATGTCTCCCGACATTTTCTCCTAAATCTTTTGATAAATTGGCGTAAACTTCGTCGTTTCCAAGACATTTTCAAAATAAGTACATAATTTATTTGATTTTTTTTTTTTTAATTCTTCGTCAATCAAGTACTTGGTTTCTGGAGAATATCTCGGAATTGAAGCGAGATATAGAAACTTTCATAGATACCTTTTTTGTAGAGCAGAAAAAGACCTTGAAAAAAGCTCTGTGAAAAAAAAAATTATCTTCATTAAATATCGAGATATCTGGAAGAAATTAAACACAGGAACATCTTATTCTATCCCTTCACTACTGAATTAAAATGGATTCACCAAAAAGCTTTGAATGATTCAAACTTGTTTCTTCGATGTGTTGATGATTAACGGAAATGTTAATACTAATGTTAATTAATGTTTTCTCCTTTTTGTAATTTAAACTGAAAAACAAAGTCAACTTACGATACAATGAATTTTTTGATTTTAGAAGATTCTAATGTTTATTATATTATTGTGTTAATGTTATCAAGACTAATGATTAATTTAAATAATGAGATGAATGGGGGAGTCAGTGGTTATTGGGATAAATGTTGCATTCCGATTTGTTTGTAATTATTAAGTTAATTTGATACTTTTTAGGTAATTAATTATCGATTGTAACGCTGAATAAAATTATTTTTCTACGTGAAATTTAAAAATAAATGGTTTCCTACAGCCCATTGACCTAGATAATTCAGTAATACGTGAATTTTGAAGTTTTAATTAATTACTCATTGAATTGAAAAATTTACGGCGAGAAATTAAATTTCTTGCTTTTCAATCAACCGAAAAGGAGTGAAAATGGAAAATAATTCGAAAAATTTCACGTCTATTCATTTCCAAATATCTCCGAAACGAGTAGGTTTACAGGAAAATATCAAGAGACCTTTTTTGTAGAAAATTTTCATAGCTACAATAAAGCTTTCTTCATAAATTCTCGTAAACTCAATAATTTCCGAGATATTGAGCGAATAAAGATTGTTTCACTGCTGCACATTTTTTTTTATTAATCATACAATTAAAATAATTAGAAACACGCGCACGTTTTTTTCACACGCTGTTTTCACTTTATGAAAATAAATAAAAAATTCTTGAAATGACAAAAAAAATACAATTGTCATCACGACGATGACTAAAACCGCATGAGCAATTGAATTACGAATAAAAAGTTAACAAATAAATTAAAAAAAAAGATAACATTAATCACACATTTTAATGAAGCAGGAGATTGAAGGAAAATTTGTTTAATCAATTAAAAAAAATAACAATAATTCCATTAATTTTTAAACATTTTATTGACTGCACAGCCTTAAAATTTGAAATACAGCACGCCGTAAATCATAAACTGTGTCGTCTTTTAATTGAAATTTAAAAAAAAATAACATCGTCCTTGTTATCCGCATGAATAAATATTCGATTGTTATAAAAAGAAAGAAACATCGCTTCATGAATTTTCAAAAATCAAATGGGAAAAAAACTCAAATAAAAATGAACGGAAATATCTTCAAGTTAATATCGATTAAATCCTAAGAATAGCAAAATTTCATCGACGATGCAATTTTCAACATTCCAATAATATATATATTTTTGTTTGTTATCAAGAGTCCATATGTTACACCGCAAATCTCTTGTTTTCATTAAACTTTTCTCACCGATTTAAAATAATAAAATGACAAAATTATTTTATTTCAATTAATCGGATTATATAAGCCCAATAAAAACAAGGGACAAAGCATATTAATATTAACTACAAACTACTTAATTATAGTCATTTTATCATCTTTCATTATCAAGTTTTTCTTTTTTTTTTCTTCATTTTCGTATAGCAATTAAATAAATACTCGCACATCCTCGATTGCAATACTGTCCTCATTGATTCTAGTGATAAAGTTGTTGTTTTGTTTCTTCTCTTCATTTTAATTATATTCTTTCATTGATATATCCCATAAAGTCTTCATGATATATGTTTAGTTTCAACTTTTCAGTTACTTTCAATGCAATGTGTGTGTGTGTGTGTTAACCGACTCTTCTAGTCCATGAAAATCATGAAATTCACTCAGTGAAGTAGTTAAAGACCAGTCAAAGAATCATTAAAAATAATCATTAAACGACGATCAATCGAAATTTTTTTCGTGCATTTTTTCACCAATATCTTTGAAGCGGTTGAGCTTAGGGGAAAACTTGTAGGGACTTTTTTGTAGAGAATTTTGTGCCCTACAAAAAAGGTCTCTTGGTAAATCCTCGTAAACTTCGTCGTTTCTGAGATATTTCGAAAATTAACTACGTCGAATTCTTGGATTTCTTTTATTTTATTACTTCACTAGTGATTTTTTTTTAATTTCTTTGCGAATATCTTTTGAGCGAGTGGGATTGGGGGAAAATATCAAGAAACCTTTTTTGTAGAGAATTTGATCAGCTACAAAGGAGATCTCTTGGTAAATTCTCCTAAACCACATCGTTTGCGAGATATTTCCAAAATAAACTTTATGAATTTTTGATTTGTTCTTTACGGCTTCACTGAAGTTTTCACGCGTTTAATTGAAATTGAAATAATACTTGCACGGTGAATACATAATTATCTATTTAATTTACTGAAGATAAACTCGTTGCACAATGATTTGATTATTCCAAAAAAATAACCACTTGACTTTGAAACAAAAAAACAATGTTTCATTGTAAATTTAAATAATTTTCAACTCACGAATGAGTATAATTTTTTGAAAATATAGTTCACATAAAAAATGACAACTAGATACATGGATTTTTGTGTTATTGAATATATAAATTAATGAGTTATCTCATCATCCAAAATTTACCATCAATTACATATTTACAATCGCATTATAGACCGTTAAAGTCCCCCGATCCAATGCCAATTATTTTTTCATTGAATTTCTATTTCTCCATTAATTCCTCATCGTTATTCAACAAAACATATTCGTGATTAGAAAAATAATAACAAATTTAAATAATTATTCAAACATTCAATATCGGTGTGTCATTGTCACTTGCTCTTTTTTTAAAATAATTCAGTAGTGAAGCGGTGGAGGAAAGATGATTTAGCAGTGGATTAAAATAAGTTGAAAAATTTGTTCTCCACTCTTTTGCAAATAACTTCGAAATTAGTGGATTTAGACAAAATTCACAAGAGACCTTTTTTTTAGAGAATTCAATTCTCTAAAAAACGATATTTTGATAAATCCTCAAAATCCTGATAGTTCCCGAGATATTTTCAAACTTACTTATTCAAGTCCTTGGACAAAAAGAAAGGCCAACAAATTTAACGTTACTTCTTTCAGAGATATCTCAAAAACTCTTTGGTTTAGACAAATTTCTCAAGAAATCTTTTTTTTAGAGAATTAAATTCTCTACAAAAAAAGTCTCTTGATATTTTTCTCTAAGCCTCACCGTTTCCGAGATATCAACGAAAGAATGAAAATACGATTTTTATCATCTTTCTCCACACCTTCACTAATGAATTGAAACACGATTTCCAATTAATTTATCCATCTTCCATTAATTTAATCAGGATACCGATTTTACATTGATTATAATAATGCGTTTTTTAATTTTTTTAATCATCAATTCTAAATGCATTTGAGCACCAAATGCTGTACTGTTTTATCTGCAGGACAATTTTATAAACGATGTATGAGGCCACAATTTTTTTTAACTGATAGATTTATCCATTCAGCCCAATAATCGAAGGTTCTTTTTAATCATGCAGTGCTTGATTTTTTTTCTTTATAAAATTGATAATGTCATCCATTACGATGTTCAAGGGTTTATTTCTCTTAAGGATGTTTTCAGATATTCTTTTTCTGCGCTGAGTTCATCGTCCTTCAATGAACAATATGGAGGATCCTGAGGAAGTTGGGATTTTAGGAATCGGGTGTTTTCTTTTCAATTTTTTTCTCAATTCTTCTTATTAATAAGGTTACTCTCGCAATTTGTGCCAATCGGCGATTTGCCGTCGAGGTGAACTGCAGACTTCGTTCCAATGAGTTAATGCTGAACCCTGACATTTAGTGCCGCCCAATTCGAGTCGTCCAATTACCTGAAGAAAGATTTATTCATCAATATTATTATAGTTCGGAGAGAAAATAGAAGTCTTGGAAGGTTTTTGAATTAATCGATGAATTCATTATTGAGCGATAAAACTGAGAATATCTCGGAATCTGTTGGGTACGGAATTTTTTATAAAAACCCTTTTCGTATGTCTCATTCCACTCTACAAAAAGGATATCAAAAAAAATTTATCTCTTTAATTCCAAAATCAACAGAAGGAAACCCCCTGAAATTCATTTTTCATGTAAACCATCAGTCGAGCATTTTTAATTTTTTGCATTATCTCGAAAAATAATGGAGATACAATTTTTTTTGTAGAAACTTTTTTTTTAGAGCGGAATACCCTCTACAAAAAAGCGTTCCACGAAAATTTCTCTAACTCGCACCAATTCCGTTCCCCAGAAACTGTACTTACTTCGTTCTTCGTCACGCGATCCCAATCCAGAAGCATGAATTCAAGACTCACGTTAGCCAATCCATCAGTGCCATTTGGTATTTCAAAAACAAATGATTCGTTGAATACTGGGCTTAGTGTACGTTTCTTAATATGTGTCTTTTTCTTCGCAATACGCTGTGAATTGTACAAGAGATAAATCTTCACGTAGGGATCAGCGAGTCCTGTAACGTCCATTTTTGGTAAATTCCGGGCTTTCAAAACGACGACAGTTAGACGATTTGCTGCTGGCTGCCAGCAAAGAGAAACTAGGAGCTCTCCTCTTCCTTGAGATTGTATCTAGAAAATGTTTGAAAGTATTTTTATATTTTTCGCGTCATCACTTTTTAAGGGCTTTATAATCATTTATGAAATTGTTGAGTCTTACCTTCAAAATACGTGGACATATTTCACGGCTGAGTGATATTTGCTGATTGTCAGCGTCCTCGAGTCCCTGTACCGATGATAATGCACAAACAACTTCGCCAATCATGTCGTCACGTGAGTATCTATCGAAACTCATTACGACAAAGTGCAGGGTTATTTTCTGCAATTGTGGGAAATTGAGGAAATCATTAACGATGAAAGTAAACCAAAAAAATCCTTGTAGATAAGTGGAAACCAGTGAGTTTAGCGAAACTTCACAGGAAACCATTTTTGTAGCCATAAAATTCTCCACAAAACGGTCTGATAAATTCCCCTGAACCTCACTGTTTCCGAGATATCTGCAAACCTAATTTACATCCAATTTTTTGAGTATCACGATCCGAATACCGCTGATGCAAATTCAGTTTTGTGGAAATATCTCGTAATTCAATTGAGTTACGAGATTTTTCGCAGAGAAATCCTTCACGTCTCTCTTCAATCCCGAGATATCACCAAAGACCGAACGCCGAAATGAAACCATCAGCGAAGTCGTAAAACCGTCTGAGTAAAAAAAAGCGATATGCCGTATTCCTTGAATATCTCGAAAATGACAAGGTTTACAAGCAGTTACTACTGAGCCTTTTTTCTAGCCTGTGAAATTTTCTACGAAAAAACTCTCGACAATTTATCTTAAACCCCATTGACTCGCCATCGTCCCGCCTCCGAAAAACCTCTGAATCAGATTCGGTGTTCTTGATAATCTCGAAATCCAATTAAACAAGATTTTTCTCAGACCTCATTTGTCTCTACAAAAAGCGGCCCCCGAAATTCTCCGCACCTCCCTCAAATTCATAGACGTCATCTCAATATCTCGGAAACAAGGTTCACGAAAATTTACCATGAAACCTTTTCGGTAGCCCCTGAAATTCTCTAAAAAGCTTCCTTAACAATTCCTCTAACCCCCTCATTTCGAAGATATTCCCATCAGAATACGCAAGACCTTCTGTTATCCTTCCCCCAACACCTCCCGAACCCTTACCTGAAGCTGAGTCTTCGAGATGCCGAAGAAGGTAAAGTCCTCATCATAAACTGGATCCCTAGTATTCCGCAGCACCCGTGTCTTAACCCGATCCTGTTTATCCGGGAGCAACTGAAGCTTAACATAAGGATCACTCGTAGAATTCTGTTGTCCTCTTTCCGGCAGTCCTTTGCATTTGACAACCGTAACCACTAGTGCATTCTGATCAGCCTGATACCTCAATTTGAAAACCAACTGTCCAAGACAATCCTTCCCATCTCCATTACCACCGCGTTCAATTTTTTCACTCGATTCTAATTCAGCCTTGTCCTTCTCATTCTCAATGCTAATTGTAACATCGCCAGATGGTGTCTGCAGCGGTGATAGACCCGGTGTCCGTGGATTTGACGATTGATTATTAGATTGTTGTGAATTTTGTGAACCAGTTGGCGATGGTGTTTGTCCACCAGTGCCCGGTGGTGATTTACCAGGACCAGTTGGACTTGGGCTCTTCTTCAAATAATGAGTTGTACTACCGGGGCTCTTTACAGCTGTTGGTTTACGATGTGGTGGACGAAATGCTAGTGACTTGTCTATACTTAATTTCATGTGTTCCCTACGCCGTCGGCAATACCACCAGGTCATTGCGGCGGCGCATGCCAATGCTACTACTGCCACGCATATCCCGACGAGAGTGTTCGTTGATACTGAATATTTGAATAAACCATGTTTATTTATTTAAATTCACAACAATACGTTAAATTACGTTGACTCAGGTACTAGAAGAGCGAAAAAAATCGAGTCCACGTAATTTTCACGTTTCTGTCGCTAAATATTTATTATTCATTTTAGTTAAATCACAATTTCAATCGATACGAATAGAATCTACGAAACAATAATTAAAAAGACTTGGAATGATCGTTGCATCGTGCAGTGAAATTGTTAAATCCAGCTGCGATGACTAATCGCAAAGCACAATGAAGCCCAAACTCACCTGACTCAACGGGCGTAATCAGTGGTCCATCCTCCAATACACCACCGACCATTTTCCCTTAATTTTTTACTTTCCCACCGTTTTTATTATCACAATATTTCTTATGAAAAAGATGCTAGTTTAAAAGGCGATTTTCTCTATGAATTTGCCTTCTTTTTTTTCTGTTCCCGGACTTCAGAGATTGATAATCGAGACGTTATTTACGGTGTGCAACTGTGCACCAAGTGTCTTCGTATTCAACCAACGGCAAATTGTGAAAATGGATCAATAAGGGGACACGGGGCTTGCGCGAGAGAAGGGCTTTTATTTCAACGTAACTCAGTGAAGTAGAGCTGCTTCTCTTTTTCACTTCAACCTAGCAATACCCCTTTGGGTGTTATTTTTTTCAGGTAGATCACACGGGCGAGACGAACATAGGATGAAATGAGAGGTTGAAGGGGGGGGGGGGATTATTTCCCGGAATGATGCACATTGAGGAGAGGAAAAAGAAGTCGAGCGATGGAAGAAGGTTTATTTGCAATGTGAAATACACATTTATTGACAATTCAATAATAAACATGCTGGCATAATGTAGGTCATTATAATTATTCGTATGAATGTACAATTTTCTTCGTTTTTTTTTATTCCGTGGAAACAGAAATGGGTAAACATGTCGTGGTTAATACAAATTACCCTCACGTAATAATACAATGTATCAGGTTTTACGATGACTCATTGGAGTTGAATGTAGTTTTATATTTTGTTGGATAAAAAATCGATTTATTGATTGTTATTGTACGATGTAATATGAAACATATTGCTGTTGGATTGGCGAGGTATGTAAAGAAATTTAGGGTTTTTTGTTTGAGGATACAATCGAGTTATTTGGGAATTATCTTGGTTATGATGAAGTTTAGGAGATTTTTGCAAGTTTTTTTGGGGAGAATTTTCCGGACTACAAAAAATATTTCTCGTGGGATTCTCGTACGCCTCATTGCTCCTGAATGAAACTGAGAAAAAAATGCTGGCATTTGGTAATTCGGTTTTTTTGCGACTGAAAAACAATTGAAACAAATAATTTTGTTATCGTTTCAAAAACGACGTGTTTTCTGTTAATAAATCTGCATTGCAAAGGAATATTTTTGAAGGAAAGTGAAAATTTCATTGTTTGAATCACTTTAGGTCGCAAAAATAATTTACGAAATTCTACAACTTTTTTTTGTGTATTCACAAAATAATCTACGTGCGATGTTCTTCATCTTGCTTCAGCATTTCATTGCTCAATTGTTTGCAGTGTAAGTTGACATTTTGTCAGTCTGAATCTCAACAATTCCCATTGCTCATCGACACATCGAGGAAGCGAGGCAATCAGCTTTAATTATTCACCGCTCATTATTGAATTTTACCTCAGCAGCAAAGTGGTAAACACGATTATCTCAGTTCCGTCGGTTTTCTGAAAATACCTCAATATTCACTGGAGATACGGAAATTTTTGGGAAAACCATTTTGTAGGTCTTTTTCCACTCTACAAAAAAGTTATCCACAAAAATTT